>ML340846.1:3003-47274 GCA_005239505.1 Nicotiana paniculata | reverse complement strand
TCTAATGAATAAAATAACCCCATTTCGAATAATGTCACTTTAATTGGAAAAACTCCCGTACCCTCTTTGGGGCGTAATAGAAGGAGGTGTGACAAGTTAGAGTATAATTATATGCTAAACTACGTGAATTCAGCCTATTATCAGTTCTACTTACTCTTATGTGTCATATAATTTTGCTTCATATTTGGTTGTGCCTCATGATTCCTTGTGTGCCCCTGTATATATGTCCACACATATGGGGGATGCTATTTTTGTAGATCGTGTATATGGTTCATGTGTTGTCACTATTGGGAGTATTGAGACCAGTGTAGACCTTCTGCTTTTAGATATGGTGGATTTCAATGTTATATTGGGTATGGATTGGTTGTCACCTTATCACGCTATTTTGGACTATCATGCCAAGACAGTGACCTTAGCCTTGCCGAGATTGCCTTGATTAGAGTGAACAGGGACTCCTAGACATTCTACCAGTAAGGTTATTTCTTATATGAAGGCTCGACATATGGTCGAGAAGGGGTGTTTGGCCTATTTGGCTTATGTTCGTGTATCTAGTGATGAGGTTCCTTCCATGGATTCTGTGTCTGTTGTTCGTGAGTTTCCAAAGGTATTTCCTGAAGACCTGCCAGGGATGCCACCTGACAGGGATATTGACTTTTGTATTGATTTGTCTCCGGGCATTCAGCCCATTTCCATTCCGCTATACCGGATGGCCACACCAGAGTTGAAAGAGTTGAAGGAACAGTTACATGATTTTCTTGATAAGGGATTTATTAGACCTAGTGTCTCACCCCGGGGTGCACCAGTTTTGTTTGTAAAGAAGAAGGATGGGTCTATGAGGATGTATATAGATTATCGGCAGTTGAACAAAGTCACCATCAAGAACAAGTATATATTGCTGAGGATTGATGATTCATTTGATCATCTTCAGGGTGCCAAGGTGTTTTCAAATATTGATTTGAGATCTGACTACCATTAGTTGAGGATTAGGGCATCCGATGTCCCTAAGACACCTTTTCGAACGCGGTATGGGCACTATGAGTTTCTGGTGATGTCCTTTATGTTGACCAATTCCCGAGCAACATTTATGGATTTGATGAACCAAGTGTTCAAGCCTTATTTGTATTCTTTTGTGATCGTGTTTATTGATGACATCTTGATATACTCCCGCAGTAGGGAGGAGCATAAGCAGCACCTTAGGACAGTGCTCCAGACTCTGAGGGACAGTCAGTTGTATGCTAAATTTTCCAAGTGCGAGTTTTGGTTGGATTCAGTCTCTTTCTTGGGCCACGTTGTATCAGCAGAGGGTATTCAGGTAGATCCTACGAAGATTGAGGCGGTCAAGAACTGGCCTAGACACACTTCAGCCACGAAGATCGAGAGCTTTTTGGGTTTGGCGGGTCATTATTGTCGATTTGTGGAGAGGTTTTCATCTATAGCAGCCCCGTTGACTAGGTTGACCCAGAAGGGTGCCCCGTTCAAATGGTCGGACGAGTGTGAGGCGAGCTTTCAGAAGCTCAAGACAGCTTTGACTACAACATCAATGTTGGTGTTACCATCAGGTTCAGGATCTTATACGATATATTGTGATGCCTCATGTGTCGGGATCGGAGAAGTATTGATGCAGGAGGGCAGGGTGATTGCATACGTGTCTCGGCAGTTTAAGTTTCACGAGAAAAATGACCATGTCCATGATTTATAGTTGGCAGTCATTGTTCATGCGCTGAAGATTTGGAGGCACTTTCTTTATGGCGTGTCGTGTGAGGTTTTCACGGATCATCGCAGCCTTCAGTATTTGTTCAAGAAAAAGGATCTCAATTTGAGGCAGATGAGGTGGTTGGAGCTATTGAAAGACTATGATATCACCATCTTGTATCATCCGGGGAAGGCCAATGTGGTGGCCGACGCATTGAGTAGGAAGGAAGTGAGTATGGGCAGTCTTGCGTTCATTCCAGTCGGTGAGAGGCTGCTAGCTTCATATGTTCAGACTTTGGTCAACCAGTTTGTGAGGTTGGATATTTCAAAGCCCAACCATGTTCTAGCTTGCACAGTTGCTCGGTCTTCCTTGTTTGAGCGTATCAGAGATCGGCAATATGATGACCCTCATTTGTTGGTCCTTAGGGACACAGTGCGGCACGGTGGTGCCAAGAAGGTTACTATTTGAGATGGCGGAGTTTTGAGGACGCGGGGTCGCGTGTGTGTGCCTAATGTTTATGGGCTTCATGAGTTGATTCTTGAGGAGGCCCGCAATTCTCGGTATTTTATTCACCCGGGCGCCACCAAGATGCACCAGGACCTGCAGCAACATTATTGGTGGAGGAGGATGAAAAAAGATATAGTTGCGTATGTAGCTCGGTACCTGAATTGTCAGCACGTGAAGTACGAGCATCAAAGACCCGGTGGTTTGCTTAAGCTGATAGAGATTCTTGAGTGAAAGTGGGAGCGTATCACTATGGACTTTGTTGTTGGACTCTCTCGGACTCAGAGGAAGTTCGATGATGTCTGGGTCATTGTGGATAGGCTGACTAAGTCATCACATTTCATTCATGTGGCAGTTACCTATTCTTCGGAGCGGTTGGTGGAGATTTATATTTGGGAGACCGTCCGTCTTCACGGTGTGCCCGTGTCTATCATTTCTGATCGAGGTACGCAGTTTACCTCGCATTTCTAGAGGGAAGTACAACGTGAGTTGGGAACGCGGGTTGAGCTGAGCACACCATTTCATCCTCAGACGGACGGGCAGTCCGAGCGTACTATTCAGATCTTGGAGGATATGCTCTACGCTTATGTTATAGACTTCAAAGGATTGTGGGATCAGTTCTTGCCCCTTGCAGAATTCTCCTACAACAACAGCTACCAGTCGAGCATTCAGATAGCTCCATCCAACAAACAACAACAACGACCTACTAAAATCCCACCAGTGGCGTCTAGGGAGGGTAGAGTGTACGCAGACCTTACCCCTACCCCAAAGGGGGTAGAGAGGTTGTTTTCGGGAGACCCTCGGCTCATAGACACTAGATCTGTAACAACAAAAACCCAAAATAATATTAGCAATGTGAGAGATAACAATTAAATGGAAAAGCAGTAACACATATATTATGCAAAAGTGTGAAACATAACATAAATCGCTAACAGTGCTAGAGAAAACACTATCATACTCGCTGGAACAAAGAGGGAAACAAGGACAAAGAGGAAAATCTCATGACTATCCCTTAACCTACAACCCTAATGCTCGACCTCCACACCTTCCTATCAAGAGCCATGTCCTCAGAAATATGTAGTAGTTCCATGTCCTGTCTGATCACCTCGCCCCAATACTTCTTAGGCCGCCCTCTACCTATTCTCGTACCTGCCAAAGCCAACCACTGACACCTCCTAATCGGGGCATCTACGCTTCTCCTCTGCACGTGTCTGAACAAAGAGACATTATATAGTAGACGGTGCAGGTCGCCAGTTGGGTGGTTTGAGTCGGGGGAGGCTCGGTTGTTGGGTACTGATCTAGTACAGGAGGCCTTGGACAAGGTCAATATTATTCAGGATCGACTTTGCACAGCTTAGTCCAGGCAAAAGAGTTATGCCGGTCGTAGAGTTCGTGATGTGGCGTTCATGGTCGGGGAGAGGGTGTTGCTTCGGGTGTCACCCATGAAGGGTGTCATGAGGTTTGGGAAGAAGGGCAAGTTGAGCCCTAGGTATATCGGGCCTTTTGAGATTCTCGATAGATTAGGAGAGGTGTCTTATAGACTTTCATTGTCTCCGGGGTTATCAGCAGTTCATATAGTGCCCCATGCGTCCATGCTCCGGAAGCATCATGGTGACCCATCCCACGTGTTAGATTTCAGCTCTGTCCAGTTGGACAAGGATTTGACTTATGAGGAGGAGTTGGTGGCTATTCTATACCGGCAGGTTCGGCAGTTGAGGTCGAAGAGTCATCCTTCAGTTCGAGTGCGGTGGAGAGGTCATCCTATTGAGGCAGCTACTTGTGAGTCCGAGTAGGACATGCGAAGTAGATATCCCCACTTATTCACCAGTTCAGGTACTTTTCTATGTCCATTCGAGGACGAACAGTTGTTTTAGAAGTGCAGATTATGATGACCCAAAAGGTCATCTTATGTTTTAGAACTCAATTATGCGCTCTTTAGCCTTAAAATCTCATTTTTACACTCCTCGATTTGCGTGTGCAGTTCGGGAGTGTTTCCAGAAAGGTTTTATGTTAAAAATTGATGAAATAATAATTTGTGACCTTAAAAGTTAATTTTAGTTGACTTTGATCAACGTTTTGAGTAAATGGACCCAGACCCATGTTTTGACGGTCCCGGTGAGTCCATAGTGAAATATGAGATCAGGGCGTATTCCTGGAAACAAATTCCGAGGTCCCTAGCTCGGGATATGAATTTTAGTTGAAAATTGAAAGACTAGAAATTTAATGATTTTAAGAAATTGGTTAATGTTTGATCTTGTTGATATCGGGTCCGTATTTTGGTTTCGGAGTTCGCTACAGGTCCGTTATGATAATTATACCTTATCCGTGAAATTTGATGAAAAAGGAAATTGATTTGACGTGATGCGGACGTCCGGTTGCGAAAATAGGAATTTCAAAGTGTTCTTGGCAATTTCATGCAATTTGGTGCTAAATTCATAGTTCTAGGTATTATTTTGGCGATTTGATCGCACGAGCAAGTTCGTATGATTTTTTTAGACTTGTGTGCATGTTTGGTTTGGAGCCCCGAGGGCTCTGGTGAGTTTCGGATAGGTTAATTTGAAACTTAGGAAAATAGCTGGTGTGCTTTAGATTTGCAAGTCTCGCAATTGCGAGGTCTTGCTCGCAAATGCGAGCCTCAGATTTGCAAAGAAACATCGCATTTGCGAGCATGGGCTGGGACTGGGGATTCTCGCATTTGCGAGGTTAGTGTTGCATTTGTGGAAGTTTGATGTTCGCAATTGCGAATGGATTACTCGAATTTGAGAAGGCTACAGAAATACGACAGGTTCGCATTTGCTAAGCTCAGGTCGCAAATGCGACATTTGCAGCTGATAAAACTTGACTTAGACGGGATTTTGCTCATTTTTTGAACTTTCAAAAACAAGAAAACCTCTAGGCGGTTTTCCAAAAACCACTTCTTCCTAAAATCATAGGTAAGTAATTCTTAACTCGTTTCTTTCTATCCTTCACCTCATTTCACAAGATTTCAACCTAAAATATAGGAATTTCATGGTAGAAATTGGAGGTTTGGATAGAAATAGGGATTTTTGAGAAATTGGAATTTTGACCACAATTTGGAGTCGGATTCCGGAATTAATTACATATTCGGGCTCGGGGTGAATGGGTAAATAGGTTTTGGTCCGAACCTCGAGTTTTGACCAAGCGGGCCCGGGGTCGATTTTTGACTTTTTGGGGGAAAGTTTGGGAAACCTAAATTTATGTATTGAAATTTATTTATTTATCAATATTTGATGTTATTATGTTAATTATGGCTAGATACGAGTGGTTCAGAGGTGAAAACTAGAGGGAAAACAGTAATTGAGCAGTGAGTGGCATGTGGATCGAGGTAAGTGTTGTGTCTAACCTTGACTTGAGGGAATTAGGAACCCTCGAAAAATGTGATTATGTGAAATCCATGTGAGCGGCGTATATGCGAGGTAATGAGTGCTTATACGTCGCCAAATTATCTGTTTTCCTTGATTTACTACTTTCCTTTAATTGTTTCATTCCCTATCTTAATTGTTATATGCTCTAAATGCTTCCATGTTTAACTGCCACGTGTTAATAAATATCTTCTCTTGTTAGCTATGTTAGTTCTTCCCATAGGTCTCCTAATCCCTTCTATTTGCTTAATTTTACTTGTTTGCACCTTTTAAATTGTAAGTTGCTGGATTGGTCTCGCTGTGAAGTATTATTTGAGTAGATTTGATATTGATCAAGGTTTCCTTTGCTTGATTCAGTTCAGTATTTATTTATCGTAAAGGCCTTGTGATTTAGACTGTAAATTGACTATGTACATTGAGTGTTTTGTACTGATATGGTGGGATCGGGCTGCACGCCTTATCGGTTCCAACCCTACACCACTATAAAGTAGCGAGGAATGGTTGATGCACTTTTACCTGAAAGGACGAGATCGATTTCCACAGAGAGTTAATATTGGTTGGGAGTTGGGTTTCTACCTAATCTAGTTGTTTCTAATTTCACTTCTAACCATGGTTGGGTTTTGTTTCTATTCTATTTTAGTGTTATTGATTGCTGAAGAGTAATCTAAATACAATATTTTTGTGAGAGTTTTTCAAGTGATAAAAGGAACTAGGGAAGTGACTTCCGCCTAGGCGTGTATCTAATGGGGTCGAGAGTCTAGGACTAACTTGTTATGATTGGGGTCGTGATATAACCTTCACACTTAATTAGTCACTCTATACCTCTCTGTAGTTTGAGTGACTTTTCCCGATTTGTCTTTCTCAAGCACACATGGGTGTTCATGCAATGCAAGTGAAATTGGCTCAAGTCGGGTATTACTATCTCTAGGTTTAACCCTTTAATTAGAGCTATCAATCTCTTGAATTCACCCCAACTCCTTGCTAGCCTACTTTACTTAGACTTGGGCCGTCTTTCTCAAGAAGAGACTAAGTCAAAAAGGCATGAATCAGTGTTTGCAACCACCAATACTACAATTAAAGCATGAAATAAGCTAGATATCACTAACCCATAAACAATTAAGCCCTAAAATAAAATACCCATTAAATACCTACTCTAGGGTTGGGTCACAACCCTAGCTATAGGGTCTAGCTGCTCATAATAATGGTAGAAATCAAAGATGAAGATGCAATATAAGTCATAAAATTCATACAAGAAGAAAACCTAAATATGTAAGCTAAATCTACTCTAAAATTACTCAAAGTGGTAAAATACGGTTGTTCACGAGCTCCTTAATACAAAACTTAACCTAAAAATGTGAAAAAGATCTATTTATACACAGCTGAAATTACTGGACAAAAATGCCCCTACGGAGATTCCACTGACCGCGTAAAAATGGGCTTTTGGACTTTCGCGGTCGCGCAATAACGAGCGCGGACCGTGTTTCTTCAAATTTGTACTTGGACTGGGCTAGGTTTCGCGGACAGCGTAAAGTCTACCGAGTCCGCGTGATCTTCATTCGCTGCCGCGTATTTTGTTCGCGGACAGCGTTCCTCGGTTGGACCTTACTTGCAAACTCCTTGATCCTCCTATCTCGCTCCCAGCGGAATTTCAACCGCTTTCACATCAGGTACCTTCACGAACGCGTAATTTCAATGCGGGTCGCGTTCTTTGTTTGAACCAATATTGCAAGGTCTCTGATCCTCGTTCCTCGCTGTCAGCGTAATTTCACTCGCGGCCACGCCACTAATTTCGCAGCCGCGCTTTTGTAGAGCGGTCTGCGGTCTACTTTGAGCCCAAATCAATCTCTCTGAACTTTACTCTTACGGGCCGCGTATTTGTGGTCGCCTCAACGGAGGTGCTTACGCGGCCGCGTAATATCATCGTTGTCCACGCTCCAGTTCCATTCTTTGTGCTTGTGCAAGTTTGACTCCTTTATGAGTGTAATTTGGCTTATTTTCCTCATTTTGACCAAGTCCTGCAAGTAAGCACCTTAAGTTAGTTTTCGGAAATACCTTAACGCATATTGACCCAAAACCTAAGAAAAAGAGAGCAAATAGTAAGCTAAAATCCCTAGTTATCAATGCCACAGCAGGAGGAATAAGGGAGGATTTATATGGAGGAACAAGGGTGAATACGTTTATATTATGGGATCGGGTTGCACACCACAACAGGAGGAATAAGGGTGGATTGATATGGTGAAATAAGGGTGAATTTATCCCATTGATATTGATATATTGTGGGATCGGGTTGCGCGCCGCAACATATATATATTATATATATATATATTATTTACTGTTATTGTTATTATTACGGAGGAATAAGGGAGAATTTTGTGATGTCTGAAAGGATTGGTGGAACTACATTTCTATATGTTCTATTTCTTGAACTATATGTTCTATTTCTTAAACTGCATTTCTTTCCGGTATTTCTTTCATTATCTGTTATAGTAAGGATTGGTAATTCTGGATGACACTGGTTCACTCTAGAGGCTGTGGTTATCGGTGTCAGTTGATATATATATTATTTACTATTTTTGTTATTATTACGGAGGAATAAGGGAGAATTTTGTGATGTCTGAAAGGATTGGTGGAACTGCATTTCTATATGTTCTATTTCTTGAACTATATGTTCTATTTCTTGAACTGCATTTCTTTCCGGTATTTCTTTCATTATCTGTTATAGTAAGTATTGGTAATTCTGGATGACACTGGTTCACTCTAGAGGCTGTGGTTATCGGTGTCAGTTGGCTGTTTGGTTATGTTCTATATTTATATTATTCTATCATTTATATATTGCGTACAGGTTTTAGTATAGGTGCCCCGCCTTAGTCTCGTCGAGGTTAGGCTCGGTACTTATTAGTACATGGGGTCGATTGTACTGATACTACACTCCGCACATTGTGCAGCTCTTAGAGACGATCCCAGCGGCGGTCATTAGTGAGCTCAGATCAGATATTTGCGGAGACTTGAGGTACGGATGTTCAGCGTCCGCAGCTCCTAGAGTCCCTATCCTCTTTTATTTTAGTTGTACAACTTCATTCAGACAACTTGATACTTTTCAGACCTTTATGTGTATTACTTTAGAAGCTCGTGGACCTGTGACACCAGATTCGGGGAATTGTAATAGACGATTGGTTGTTTAACTTCCGCATTTTTACTTAAAAGATATTTGTTATTTAGTTCATTATTAATGTTATTGTTAAAGCTGCTAAAAGAAGTGAAAATGTTCTAACATTGGCTTGCCTAGCAAGTGAAGTGTTAGGCGCCATCACAATTGTTTCTCCCGAACGCACACGCAAGTATACGTGGCCGTACAAGTAATAAAATGATAAGTCAAGTGTCGAACCCACAGAGACTTGTATCAACTACCCACTAAAGGCACCAAGATTGTTATTCAGTCAAGCCAAAATCAAGTTTAAGAATGTGATTATACTAAATTATAATTCTAAGTAATAACTAAATTATCAAGCAGTAAAATGATTGTTATGTATTCAATAGAGACAAGTATTCCAGAGTTGTGATCGATTCACTAATCCTATTGTGTTCTAGTTAACTCTCCCTTTCATACAATTCACTCAAAGTTTCTAATTAATCGATAATTGCTCTCATAGCCTTCTCTCGAAGTACTACTCGCCTATTCAAAATAGATTAACGCCTATATTTCTATGAAATCAACCTATTAAGGAAGCATTAAGATTATGATNCCCCCCCCAAGAGTTAAGATCGCGCTCTCTTCAATTCTTCTCTAATCGATACACGACTTCTTCAAGTTTAGCATAGATAGTAAATAAAACCTAACTATTGGCCAGACAATTAAGCAATTAAACACAGAATAGAAGAAATAACCATATATTGGTGAATTGTAATCAAGTTTAAGTCAACATCACATAACAATATTCATGGCTAAATCACAACCCCAGAACTGGAGTGCTTAGCCACTCATATTCGTAGTAACAATTTTCCAAGTATTTTGCATAAATAAATTACAAAGAAAATAAAAAAGGGATGAAGAACTCTATGATTTTCTCCTCCAAAAGTTATCCACGTGGTATCCTTGCCTCCGGTTGCCAAAACTCCCTTCAAAGTGGCACTGTTGGGTCTATTTACATGTGTTAAAAAAAACCTAAACGCGTAGGTCAAGTCCCAGTCAAACCAGGAGACGAAATAAAGCTTCAAAACTCGGAATGGACCTGGCCCCAGGCCTGGCGTCACCAGGCTAACGCCTGCTTTAGGCTGTCTTTTGCCTGGACTCACCAGCCTAACGCCAGCCTCAACCTGACTTTTGCCCGGCCTCGCCAGCTTAACGCCATCCTCAACCTGGCTTTTGCCTGGCGTCGTCAAGTATCTCCTTTTCACTGTTCTCGAGCACATTTTCAATGTTTAAGTATCCCTTTTGTTCTACTTTCATTTCCAATTCACCTACACATAAAATAGACTCCATTACGCGCAAATAAAGTGTAATTTATCATTAAAGCATGTAAACTGCAAGGTAAATAATGTACAAAACTATGGAATTATAGCCCCATATCAATACCCCACACTTAACATTGCTCGTCCTCGAGTAATCAAACTACACTTATAGGCACAACCTATTAAGTGATTCCCCTAATTCATTATACCAATAATCTTTAAAATAGACTAAGCACAAGGGTGTAACATATTCACCTCAAGATTTGACTCACAAGTACCATGCATTATTACACAATTCACTCACTTACTCAAACATAAAGGTCAGTGACATTACCTTTCCTTCATGAATCAAGTGCCCTCACACAATAAAAGAGAGTATTCCAACATACAATAAAATTTAAGAACAATTAGGAACTTAAGATAGAAAGAATTCCCTTACTCTCAGAAATAACATTCATATGCTACAAAAGATGCACCATAGGCTTGCCCGTAGTGTACTACTATACTAATTGAGCTCATTCAGTCTAGGATCAAGTAGGACTTCCATTGGTTGTAATGTAGGCTGCGGGTCGGGGAGGATACATTTGGATATAAGAGTGGCTACACCTCCCTAAGCACTTTAATTCATATACTTTAACATTCAAACACCATACTTATGTCAAACCAAAACTCCACCTTCACATTAATGTACATTAACTCCATATTTCTTTAACCACAATTACATCAAGAGTCACCACTATCATGGAATACTTTTTCAACTATATTTTTTTCTTTTTCAATTCAAGTGGCTCTTACTTTTTCAAACAGTGCACCTTTGTCCTTATTTCATTATTTCCACTCAAAAGCCAAACCAACCACCCCACACTTTAACTTTTACAAAGTTCATAACAATTCAAGTGCTCATGATAGGTGAAAAGGTTCAAATAAATGGTTAATTCAAACAAATGGGTAAGGATTGTAATGTAGTTTCCAAAGAAACAGGATTACGTGTTCAACGGGGTTAACTACGATATATAACAATTAGGAGAGTAGAATATATATATTTGGCTAAACAAAGAAACGCCTATATCACTTCCAAGACTGAACAAAACTACTACATCAAATACAATGCACAGAATAACATACAAACCTCATACACACATGGCACATAACTCACTCAGGATTGGACTCATCAAGACACTCTAGTCAAAGCAGTTAAGAAAATTTAATATTATACAATTTAAGGTACTTATACATGAGTCAAAAACTGAGTCTAAGCATCACCACCAAAGTACTTACTATTCTCAAGGCATAACAAAGTCAAGAGATATTGCTTCAATTCAATTCACATCACAATGGCTCCTCTCCTAAAAAAAAATAAAACTACCTACACCCGGTTCAAACAAAACTCGTGGAAAAGAACCGCGGCACAAAGAAAAATCAATGGGGAATTACTACACTACCTACAAAGAAAATCATTTTGTCCTTTTTCTTTAGACTTAAAACCCTCATGAAAACTGTCTAGGGATCCATCGTCGGGAAGAGTCCAATATTTTCTATTTTTTTTTTCAATTTTTTTTATATAGATAAATACTACACAACTACTAAAACAAAAACAAGAAGTTAACATTTTTCTACATCCTGGTACTAATTATTTGGAGAATTCTCTCACCCCACACTTAAAAGGGTGCAGTGTTCCCAATGCAAAAATAAAGCAAAAACAATAACAAGGGTGGATAAGAAACTCCTTGAAAGGCCAAAGGCCGAAGCAATAGCGGCTCACGGGTACTCAAACTTCCCCCAGGACATGATCCTTTGTGTGGCACCCCACACTTAGTTCTCACCATCTAACTCGCTTTTGCACTCTTCCAGTGGCTTTGCATCCTATTCTTATAATCCTACAAAACAAAAAAAAATACTACAACAATAATAAGAAAAAATAAAAATAAAAGAAAACAGTAAAGATGGGTTGCCTCCCAACAAACACCTAATTTAACGTTGCGGCACGACGCAGGGCCTCGCTTACTCATTAGTGAGTACAACCTTTGTCTTTTAACGATCAATTATTCCTCCCCAATAATGCTTAACTCTGTGTCCATTCACCAAGAATTTTCGTTCATCATTTAAAGCTCGCAGCTCAATTGCACCATAAGGAGTGACTCTTACCACTTCAAAAGGGCCTGACCATCTCGATTTTAATTTCCCAGGAAATAACTTTAGCCTAGAATTGAAGAATAATACATGTTGGCCTAGCTCTAAATGGTGTGGATTGACATTCTTGTCATGCCATCCTTTAGTCTTCTCTTTATATAGCATTTTCATAAGAGTGCAGCCCGAACTCATCTAATTCATGCAGCTGCAAGAGTCTTTTCTCGCCCGCGGCTTGAAGGTCCATGTTCAGCTTCTTAATGGACCAGTATGCTTTGTGTTCAAGTTCAACAGGCAAGTGACATGCCTTCCCATAAACAAGATTATAAGGCGACGTCCCAATGAGTGCTTTATATGTAGTTCTATACGCCCACAAGGCATCATCTAACTTTGCAGCCCAATCCTTCCTATTCACACTCACCGTCTTCTCTAAGATTTGCGTTATTTCTCTGTTTGACACTTCAGCTTGCCCACTTGTTTGAGGATGACATGTTGTAGCAACTCTATGGTGGACTGCATATTTAGCTAGAAGATTATTCAACAACCGATTGCAAAAATAGGTCCCCTCATCACTAATTAAGGTACGTGGAGTCCCAAACCTCGAAAATATGTTCTTTTTCACAGACGCGGCTACCACCATGGCATCATTTGTTGGCAATGCAATTGCCTCCACCCATTTTGACACGTAGTCAACTGCTAGCAAAATGTATTTGTTTCCTCTGGATGATGGGAATGGTCCCATAAAATCTATCCCTCACACATCAAAAATCTCAACCTCCAGGATATTATTCAAAGGTATCTCAAGCCTCCTTGTGATTGTTCATGTTCTCTGGCACTGGTCATACTTCTTAACAAATGCATGGGCATCCTTGAATAAAATTGGCCAAAAGAAACCGGATTGTAATGCCTTTGCAGTTGTTCTATCTTTTCCATGATGGCCCCCATAAGGTGATGCATGACAATCATACAACACTAATTCTACCTCCTTATCTGGAACGCATCTCCTCATCAACTGATCAACACATTTCTTGTACAAATATGGCTCATCCCAATACTAGAAGTTCACATCATGCAAAAACCTCTTTCTAGCTTCAGATTCAATTTCAGGAGGAAGTAACCCACTCACAAGATAATTCACATAGTCTGCATACCATGGGGGATGGTCTTGGGTGATATCAAAAAGTTGCTCATTAGGAAATACTTCATTAATTTGGCCACCCTCCTCCACGTGGTCGTGATTTTCCAGCCTTGATAGATGGTCAGCTACTTGATTCTCTATCCCCTTTCGATCTCGTATTTCAACATCAAATTCCTGAAACAACAGAACCCAGCACATCAATCTAGCCTTAGATTCTTTTTTTGTAAATAGATAACTGATTGTTGCATGATCGGTATGGACTATGACTTTCGTTCCCGCCAAATATGCCCGAAATTTCCCGAAGGCCCACACAACAGCTAACAACTCCTTTTTAGTGGTGGTGTAATTCAGTTGTGCATCATCAAGAGTCTTACTCACATAGTATATGGAATAAAACACCTTATCTTTCCTCTGGCCTAGCATTGCCCCAATAGCATGGTCACTTGCATCACACATAAGTTCAAACGGTAGGGACCACTCTGGTGCCACAATAATGTGCGCAATCACCAACTTCTTTTTGAGTTATTCAAATGCCTTCAGGCAGGCTTAATCAAAATTGAACGTTACATCTTTTTCAAGCAACATGCACCAAGGAGTAGCAATTTTAGAGAAATTTTTAAAAAAGCATCGATAGAATCGCGCGTGTCCCAAGAAACTCCGGACACCTTTCACAAAAATAGGTGGAGGTAATTTTTCAACTGTCTCCACTTTTTCCTTATCAACTTCAATGCCACTCCTGGACACTCTGTGACCCAAAATGATGCCTTCCTGCACCATAAAGTGACACTTCTCCCAATTCAAAACCAGATTTGTTTCTTCACAACGGGCTAACACCATACTCAAATTCTTCAAAAAATTACTCAAATTCTTCAAAAAATCATCATAAAATGACCCAAAGACTGAAAAATCATCCATGAAAACTTCCACAAATTTTTCCATCATATTGGTGAAAATAGCCATCATGCATCTCAAGAAAGTAGTTGGTGCATTACAAAGACCAAACGGCATACGCTTGAAGGCGAAAGTGCCATAAGGGCAAGTAAACGTGGTTTTCTCCTGATCCTTTAGGCATATGAAAATCTGATTGTATCTCGAATAACCGTCAAGAAAGCAATAATATTCATGCCCCGCTAATTTGTCCAACATTTGGTCAATGAATGGAAGTGGGAAGTGGTCCTTAGGGGTTGCTTTTTGAGACTTATATAATCAATGCAGACTCTCCACCCTGTCACAGTGCGAGTTAGAATTAGCTCATTCTTCTCATTCTTCTCATTCTCAATCACAGTCATCCCCCCTTTTTGGGCACACATTGAACTGGGCTTACCCAGTTGCTATCATAAATAGGAAAGATGATAGCTTCATCGAGCAATTTGATTACTTCCTTCTTCACAACCTCTATCATAATGGGATTTAACCTCCTTTGTTGCTAAACACTAGGGTGGTGTCCATCTTCCAAGAAGATTTTATGCATGCAAAATGATGGACTGATTCCTTTGATGTCCGTAAACTGTCCACCCAATAGCCTTTTTATGCTCGCGAAGTACTCTGAGCAATTTTTCTTCTTGTGTGTTAATCTGGCTAGATGAGATAATCATGGGCAATGTCTCAGAGTTTCCCAAATAAGAATTGGGCAGATGCGCTGGAAGGGGATTAAGTTCTAGCCTTGGAGCTTCTTCAATATATGGCTTAGGAGGGGTCAGAGTGAAGGGCTTGTCCAGCTCCTCAAATTTTCTGAACCCATGAACATAACTGCAGGACATATCAAGTACTTTCTCAATTTCTCCCAACATTTCATCTTCATTGTCTTCTTCATCCCCAATCAAAGCTCGTTCAAGAGGATCAATAGGGCTCATATAAGGCACTAATGATGTAACATCACTTTCCACCACATAATTCATGGATAGCTCTTCATAGTGGGTTGGTAATCTGAGTGCTTTATATATTGAATACTTCCACTCCATCACCTACTCTCATTGTCATTTTTCTTTCGCAAACATCAATAATAGCTCAGCTCGTGGCTAAGAATGGACGCCCCAAAATAAATGGGACTTCCTGATCAGGCTCGTAGTCCAAGATAATGAAATCAGTAGGGAATATGAAAGAGCCCACTTGAACTAACACATCTTCAATCACTCATTTAGGATGAGCAAGGGAGCGATCAGACAACTGTAAGATTACCGTTATTGGGTGTGACTCACCCAACCCCGCTGTCTGAACACAGATAGCGGCATCAGATTGATGCTCACTCCAAGATCACATAAAGCTCGTCCGACTGCATGCTTACCAATCTAGATTTGGATAGTAAAACTACTCGGATCCTTTAATTTCTGAGGTAGCTTGCTTTGAATTCTTGAGCTACATTCCTCAGTGAGTGCCACTGTCTCGAATTCAGTCAGCCTACTTTTATTTGCCACTATGTCCTTGATGTATTTAGCATATTTGGGAACTTCTTTCAAGATGTCTACCAATGGAATATTATTTTGAACTTGCTTCAAGATATCAGTAACTTTTCATACGAGGCATTATCCTTCATTTTCTGTAATCTTTGAGGGAACGGAGGGGGTGGCCTTGCAACAAATGGTGGGGATTGCTCAGCCACCGTCTCTTCAGTTGGCTTCTCAGATTCCTTTAATTTGTCTGATGTTGACTCTATTGTGGCCTGCCTCTCATTAAAAATCACTTATTTTCTCTTTTTCTACTGGTCTTCTTCTAATTGTCTCTCATTCCTCAAGGACACGTCATGAATGGGTGCCTTAGGATTGGCTTCAGTATCACTTGGAAGAGCTCCAACTGGTTTGGTATTTTGGGCACCGGCAAGTTGTCCCACTTGGTGCTCCAAATTTCTCTTTGTTGCGGTTTGGGTTTGCTGATCACCCATCAATTTCTGAGTGAGGGCTTGTTGTTCAGCCATCATTTTTTTTTTCATTTCCTCAAGGTGACTTGTTGGAATCTCTTGTTGTTCAGCCTGAGGTGGTCTATATTGTTATTGAGGTGCTTGAGGTCGGTATTGATTCTGAGTACCTTGGTTTCCACCCCAAGAGAAGTTTGGGTGGTTCCTCCAGTTGGGATTGTAAGTGTTCCCATATTGGGTTGTCTGACCCCTATTTGCATTACCCACAAAGCAGACAAACTCTGGATTAACTGGACATACGTCGCTCGTGTGACCCTCTCCACATACTTCACAAAACACCTGAACTTGTTACATTGGTTGAGCTTGTTGCTTGTTAATAACCACGGTCATCAGATTGACTTGGTTGGTCAGTGTAGAAATATGCGCTGATAATGCCGAGACGACGTCTAATTCAAGAACCCCTGCAAATTTTTTACTGTGTTTATTTCCATTTCTCCTTGCCAATCCGGATTGCTTTTGGAGAACTTGTTCAATAATGCATATATTTCGTCAGATCTTTTCTTCAAAACTTGATCTCCAGCTGCAGCATCTACCACAACTTTTTTTAGGATGCAACCCGCTATGAAAGTGTGAGCTAACATTTCATTCGTCTGATTGTGATGAGGAAAGTCTCTGAGTAGCCTCTTGAACATCTCCCAAGCTGAATATAAAGAGTCTCCTTCTTTCTGTTTAAAGGCAACTATCTTACTTCTGATCTTTGCAGTTTTGCCTGAAGGGAAGAACCTTGCCAGAAATTTCCTTGCCAAATCATTCCATGATGTAATAGAATTAGCTGGTTCTGCCTGCAGCCATCGCTTTGCTTCGCCTAACAGAGAGAATGGAAAAAGTGTGAGCCTCACATAGTCTGGCGTGACCCCGTTAGTGATATAAGTTTCACTAATCTCCAAGAAGTTCAGGATATGCTGTTGTGGATCCTCGTGTGGAAGACCCATAAACTGCCCATTTGCATGAAGTAACTGGATTATGCGCTGTTTCAGCTCAAAGTGCCCAGTGATTCTAGGTTTCACGATGCTGGAGGTGACATTAGCAATGCTGGGCATTTCGACCTTCTGAACAGTCATGTGTTGCTCCTCTACCATGTTCACAGGAAATTGAACGAGTTCTTGAAGATTATTTGTATCCCTTGCTTCTCTCAACCTCCTATGAAATGTTCTCTCAGGTTCGGGGTCAAAGCCGTTGAGTCTGTCCTGGCTTCTGAACCTATGCATTCAATCGAAGTTCCTGAGATTAGAGCAATAATTAATTAACGTTAGACTAGACGAAATAAACAATTAAAGCAAAAACTAGAGAGTAGTCAACGGCGCTAAAAACTTGTTTCTCCCAAATACACACGCAAGTATACGTGGTCGTACAAGTAATAAAATGATAAGTCAAGTGTCGAACCCATACAGACTTGTATCAACTACCCACTAAAGGCACCAAGATTGTTATTCAGTCAAGCCAAAATCAAGTTCAAGAATGTGATTATACTAAATAATAATTCTAAGTAATAACTAAATTATCAAGCAGTAAAATGATTATTATGTATTCAATAGAGACAAGTATTCCAGGGTTGTGATCGATTCACCAATCCTATTGTGTTCTAGTTAGCTCTCTCTTTCATACAATTCCCTCATGGTTGCTAATTAATCGATAATTGCTCTCATAGCCTTCTCCTAAAGTACTACTCGCCTATTCAAAATAGATTAACGCCTATATTCCTATGAAATCAATCTATTAAGAATGCATTAAATTATGATATTTAATTAAGCACGGTGACTAGGTATATTCCTATCCTAACCACAAATCCTACCCCCCTCCCCTAAGAAAAAGATCGCGCTCTCTTCAATTCTTCTCTAATCTACACACGGCTTTCGTAAGCATAGCATAGATAGTAAATAGAACCTAACGGTTGGCAAGACAATTAAGCAATTAAGTACAAAATAGAAGAAACAACCATATATTAGTGAATTGTAATCAAGTTTAAGTCAACATCGCACAACAATATTCATGGCTAAATCACAACCCCAGAACTGGAGTGCTTAGCTACTCATATTCGTAGTAACAATTTTTCAAGTATTTTGCAAAAACAAATTACAAAGAAAAGAAAAAAGGGATGAAGAACTCTATGATTTTCTCCTCCAAAAGTTATCCACGTGATATTCTTTCCTCCGGTTGCCAAAACTCCCTTCAAAGTGGCACTGTATCTATTTATATATGTAGGAAAAGACCTAAACGTGTAGGTCAAGTCCCAGCAAACTAGGAGACGAAATAAAGCTTCAAAACTCGGAATGGACCTGGCCCCAGGCATGGCGTCGCCAGGCTAACACCTGATTTAGGCTGGCTTTTGCCTGGCCTCGCCATCCTCAACCTGGCTTTTTCCTGGCCTCACCAGGTATCTCCTTTTCATTGTTCTCGAGCACACTTTCAACGTTTAAGTATCCCTTTTGTTCTACTTTCATCTCTAATTCACCTACACATAATAGACTCCATTATGCACAAATAAAGTGTAATTTAGTATTAAAGCATGTAAAATGCAAGGCAAATAATGTACGAAACTATGGAATTATAGCCCCGCATCAACGATCCCAACGGTGGGAATTCCGGGTCGTGACACCTACAGAATAAGCAACACTGGATGCAACTCTAACATTAATATAAAAATCAATGTAGGGTTTCTCATTCACTAACATTCAACCAAAAGGCTCTGATTACCAATTCATTTTGTATATGATGAATATTAGGCTTAAAGGTTGGAAAACCAATATACTCAGCTTATCTGGCAAAATAACAATTATACAATCAACCCTCTCAGAAATACCCACACACTCCATCCAAATAAACCTTCTGCCAGCTAAGATTAGAAATAATATTGATCACATACCGTGAAATTTCCTATGGGGATCAACAACGAAAAAACGAAAAGTTCATCACATCAATTGGAATACAGTAGCTTCTCCTAAAAGAGAGGGTGGCCTGGGACTGTATAAAGCAACAGGGATCAATATTTCCCTCCTTTCTAACCTCCTATGGAGATCATACATAAACCCCGACACCCTTTGGGCAAAACATTGTAAAGCAAAACATACCAACACCCAAGGAAGAAATCACACGATTTTCAAAAATAACGACTACTACATCTGGAAAAGTGCTGCAAAAATAATTTCTTTCTTCTCCAAAGGCATACCGTGGAACATTGGAAACGAGACAAAAGTACGACTTTGGGAGGATAGGTGGGTTACAGGCAACCACACACTACGAGAATTAGAGGGACCACTCGACAAGGAAGATTCTACTATAAAAGTTAACAGTATCATTACCAATAATAAATGGAATCTAGACGCCCTAACATATGACCTACCAACTACGATCTTCGACATCATACAACAACCTACATCTCTTTCTCTGAACACCTAAACGACTCTTTTTTCTGGAAAGAAACCGAGGATGGGAATTTTACAGCGAAATCATCTTACAACCTCTTCCCTAGACTAACAGGGACTACCCGACAACATGAGCATTTTCACCACCATTGGTTATGGGAAGCACACTGCCATAACAAACTAAAAACTTTCCTTTGGTTTCTACTACACCAACGACTTCCAACTGCGGTTGTTCTACACCAAAGAAACATAATAAAAAACAACTCATGCAAACATTGTGAACAAAGGAAAATTCATACCACCTCCTCTTTCAATGCCCCATCAACGGCAGCATATGGGGAGCACTAAACATCAATCCTCCAACACACTCAAATCATCTCGATTGGATAAAAGTAAATTGTACCTCAGATGCGAGCATATTACAACTAAACAATTTTTCTATACCCGACACGTACACGTCATGGGCATCCCACCTTTCTATGTTCTATAGACTTGTATGTAACTATTGAGAGTGAAGATATTTTACATAATGTGAATATTCCACCCAAAAGTTCTAAGAAAGAGATCATAGTGATTGATGGCTCTTTGAAAACTCAAATAAAAAAAGCCTTCGAACTTACAGCCATTACCCCAAACATCTTTCTATGACACCTTTCCCGACATCGTCACGAGTAAGCCCCCCTTTTTTATGGTTTTCAATCTCCTTATAACGCCTATTATCCTTTGGCATATTTGGTTAAACCGTAACCACAACCTTTTCAATAATGACTTTCGCCACATTGATACCAAGAAAATAATTATGTACACGATAGAGTATTACTGTCTCACAAATCAGAACGAAAAACACCCCATAATGCACAAAACACTGATAAAATGGACCCCCCACCCCCACACACACACAACATCTAAAAACTCAATATATATGGTGCACACGTCAAAAAACTCCAACAAAGGAGGAGCGGGCGGAATCATAAGAGATTCTGAAGGTTAATGGATTGATGAATTATCTTGCCATATAATGGCCTCATCACCCATCCAAGCTAAAATTATCACCCACTAAAGGGATTGGAACTTGCTTTCACAAAAAATCAAATTTTGCTTATACTGGAAATATATTGCCAGGCATTACAACAACTACTACACGATAAGTCACACACTAAAGCTAATGCTAATCTTCTCCATGATTGCAGGTTCCTGTTAGAAGCATTGGACCAACCGGAAGTTAGGCATGTATACCGTGAAGGAAACCAAGTGTAGCACACATTAGCGATGTTTGGGAGCAACTGTAACTCATATACTAATGCCGAGTGTTGCAAGCACTTCTAGATTGAACCACCTTTATTTGCTTTTTTTACTTTCCGCAAAGACAAAATAGGGACTGTTTTGATAAGATCGGTCCGAGACTATAATAACTCTCTTTACTTCAATCCTTAATAATAATCAGTGCCCCCATGCGCCTTTATAAAAAAAATTCCTTAGGTCGTAGTAAATCACAATCTACCAACACCGTGGGTAGATAATAGTCATATGTTTAATAGATTTCTTGAGTGTCCGAGTTTACTTATGCCATGAAATAACTCGTAATATGGGTCTAGCTTATTCATACGTTCGAGAAAACTGTACTTGAATCCATTTAACTTGTTTTACTAATAAAGATGTGCTCAAAAATCAAATAGTCTTATTTATTATGATAAGAAAGCATTTTTAGTTCAGTTCGGTAGAAGGTAGATCTCCGAAACCCGATGTCGTAGGTTCAAATCCTACATAGCGTGATTTTTTTCTTCTTAGATTGAACAAGAATAAAATAGATTCATTAAGTAACTTTCACAAGAATTGATCTCCTCTGCCTGTGAATTAAAAAAAGAAGGAGGTCAATCTAAGAGAGATGTAAATTAATCAAGGCCCAACTGATCACTATCTATTTTGTAAATATGAAGTTACAAATATTCCAATTGAAATAATAGAAATTAAACCTAATACAATTCCAAATAAAAAAACTTCAATCATTTTTATTTGCTTAAAAGGAGAAACAAAATGTCACGACCCAATTTAGGATCATGACCGGCGCTTGGGAGCAAGTTCCCCCATGTAAGCCTCATCGGTATTTTACAGAAAACCGAAAAGAGTTTCCCCTGTTTTAGGTTTATTCAAAAGTTTTTCTGTCTCATAAACAAATAACAACCAACCAATGTTCACCTAAATTAGTCCCAATCTTCTTCAACTAACCAAAAATGAGTTTTCACAAACATTACAAACCTTATCAACATAATAATACTAAATTCATCTAAAAAAATATGTAAAATATGTAATACTAGTAACTAATCCAATATAACGAATGAATACCCATAACATTAATAAAAATGACTATGGAGCGACACTAAAAGTTCAAAAGCAAAGACGATAAAAAGAAAATAAACTATTCGCCCACGCGAACAAGTGCGGGGCTCATCAGGAACTATTAACTCGTATACTCTAATTAACGAAATCCTCACTCGCGTCAACTATTGTCTCTGTAAAAAAACGGGGAGTGAGTCGCTAGTTCAGTGAGTAATAACACTTAACCATAATCATTATTGATGGGGACAAGTATGAAAACATGCTTGTATAATTATCAGACAATATCATAAAATAAATTCCCTTTTTTTCAGAATCGGTACAATAATCAATCTTGTCTGTTTTCATGTATGCAGGAATCAATTAACAATTCAGTAATAAACTCTGTAAACATTGTCATATCAAATCTTATGTTTGGGAGGTTTCAAGAAAGGATCATACAATTTGTATCTCTGTGTGGACCCTTTCGTAAAAGGAGTCAAATATAATTGTAGGTCCCTACTCGAGGGAAAACTGTGACAGTACTACTAGTTCTACCTTACCACTAGCGAGGGCTATAACCGTAATTGGTAATCTATAAATACATTGTAACGACCCGACAGGTCGTTTTGAGCTCTAGCGCATCGTTCGGCGGTTGGAGGCCATGAGCAGCTTTACTTCTGGTATTATGACATGCACGCGTGGTCGAAATTTAATTTCGGAAAGTTCGGAGTCGAATTAGAAAGAAAATTCTCATTTTAGAAGCCTTAAGTTGGAAGAATTTGGCTAAAGTGTATTTTTGAGCAAATGACCTCGGAATAAGGATTTGAAGGTTCCAACAGGTTCGTATGATGATTTTGGAGTTGGGGATATGTCCAGATCGGGTTTTGGATGACCCGGAATATTTCGGCGCCTATTGTGAAAGTTGGTATTTTGGAAGAATTTCATAAATTTGGGTTGAAGTGCATTTCAAAGTTATCGATGTTTTTTTGGGATTCCAAGTCTGGGAATAGCTCCGTATGGTGATTATGGTGTTGGGAACACGTCTGGAAGCGGATTCGGAGGTCTGTATGTCATTTTGGGGTCATTTGGTGAAATTTACAAATTTGAAAGTTTTTAGAAGTTTGACCAGAAGTGGACTTTTTGATATTGGGACGGATTCCGATTCCAGAAGTTGGAGTAGGTTCGTAATGTCGAATGTGACTTGTGTGCAAAATTTTGAGGTCAATCGGACGTGATTTGGCTCATTTCATCTCATATTCTCCATGGGAGCCGACCTAGGAGCGATTTTGAAGCTCCATCTTCATCATCTATGTCAAGGTAAGTGATTCCCACATATTTCAAGTTAAATATTTGGATTATATATAGATTTTAACATGGAAATTCATGGAAAATTAGTGGAAATTTGGGGTTTTGGTAGAAAACCTAGAAATTGGTATTTTTGAATTTTGACCAGAAATTTGGGCATGGAATTGGAAATAAATCATATATTTGAGTTCGTGATGGGTAATGTTGTATCTTCAAAAAATTTCAGAATCCGGGCACGTGGGCCTGAGGGTTGATTTTATCGACTTTTTGAGCGGAGTTGAAAATTATTGTAAATTGGATTATAATAAGTATTGGAGTATATATTTATGGATTTGCACATTTATTGACTAGTTTTGGAGCATTTGGCATCGGTTTGAGTTGTTGGAAAGGCTTGGGAGCCGGCTATGGAACTTCGGAGCGAGGTAAGTCTCCATTCTAACCTTGTAAGAGGGAATTAACCCCATAGATTAAATAATTCAATATGTGTTTCTATTTTTGGGGGCTACGTACGCACGAGGTGACGAGAGTCCGTGCGTAGCTACTATTATGCTTAAGTCCGGGTAGTCTAGGACCCAAATCATGCTATACTTGCGATTTTTGCAACCTTATTGTTAATTTAAATTGCTTAAATCATATTGAACTTGGTAAAGGACTTTTTAAAAGGTTAAACTTCATTTTTTTACCATTAAATGAGAATTGGCATTTCCTTGGATAATTTCTCCTTAATGAATTCTTGATTTGGCTGTTTGAATGTGTTTTTCTTTCGTGGAACGGGCCGAACGCCTCGGCAGGTTAAAAGCATCTATTGTTCATGTCGTTCGACCGTCGACAATGCACAATTTATATTTATATGTTGGATCGGGCCTATGACCACGGCATGACTTGCACATGATAATTCTTTGGAACTAATAATAATTGACATTTCTTTATTGGCTTGATATATAAATTGTTAAATGATGAAAATAAATTTGGAAATTTTCATTACTAAAAAGAATTGTTGATTATTTCCGGTTATTGAATTTTCAACTATGTTATGTAATCCATGTTTAACAAAATATTGGCATTTTATTTTTGGCACATATTAAGTGTCGGAGTCGACCCTTCATTACTATTTCTTCGATGTTAGGCGGGATACTTACTGGGTAAGTGTTGATTTATGTACTCATACTACACTTGCTGCAAATTTTGTTGTGCAGGCACATATATATTTAATGGCCTTGTGGGAGCAGAGGCGTGGTTAACGCGGGGAGTTAGGTGAGTTACATTCCACATTACGACCCGCATCCAGACGAGTGTGACGATCCGTTCGGTCGTCTTAAGAATTAACGCCCGATCCCCTGTTAACCATTTTCCCCAAGTCTATTTCTGCAAAATTGAATTGTCGGGACGTTCGGTTTTGAGTTTCGGAGAGTTTTGGGACATTTAGTCCCTAAATGAGAGCTTAAGTGTTGGAAAGTTTCCCGTAGTCGGAGCAGTGTGAAGACGGTCTCGGAATGGAAATGTGATGATTTTTTTAGCTCTGTTAGGTGATTTCGGGGTTGGGAGTGTGTTCGGAATGTATTTTGGAAGTCCGTAGCTCATTTAGGCTTGAAATGCCGAAGTTTGAATTTTTGGAGTTTCCGGTCCGATAGTGAATTTTTGATCCGGGGGTCCGAATGGAATTCCGGAAGTTGCAGTAGTTCTGTCATATCATTTGGGATGTGTGTGCAAAATTTGAGGTCATTCGGATAAGTTTAGACATGTTTCGGCGTCAGATGTGAATTCTAGAATTTTCCTAAGATCCTAGGCTTGAATCTTTGCATAATAGATGATTTTGATGTTATGAGACGTGTTTTTAAGGCTCGACCTAGTTCATATGAGGTGTTAGGGTTGGTTGGTGGTTTTGGTTGAGGTCCCGGGAGCCTCGGGGTTGTTTCGGATGCTTAACGGGTGAAGTTTGAAAAAATTATTGCTACTGAACCAGGCATCTTCTGTTGTCTTCGCACCTGCGAAGGTTTTTCCGCAGGTGTGGACTCGCAGGAATGGGGGCCTTGATCGCAGGTGCGATAGGGGAGTTTTGGGCTAGTGGTCGCAGGTGCGACCTGGGTTCCGCAGGTGCGGAACCGCAGGCGCGACCAAACGACTGTAAGTGCGGCCCCTGTGCATTTTAAGTGACTTTCGCACCTGCGATGCTTTTTCCGCAGGTGCGGTGATCGAGTCCGCAAGTGTGATTTCCCTAGGTATTTTATTCCAAAAATCCGAGAGTTTGGTTCATAATTCTAAAAATCGTGTGACGGCTCAAAGATTGGCGATTTTTTGTGGATTTTAAAGAGAAGGATCATAGGTAATATTTTCTAATCCTAATTCATTGTTAAACCATTAAATCTCGTTGTTTTCTTTAGTTTAATTATAAAAAATGGGGGGAAAACCATAGGAAAGGGATGAGATTTTCCCAACCCGAAATTCTGGAAAATTGTTAGGTTTTTGGCATCGGATTTCGATTGTTTCTAGTTACATGAGTTCGTGAGTGAATGGGTGTCCGGAAAATATAACTTTTACCCGATTCCGAGTCGTGGGCCGGAGGGGCATTTTGGTCATTTTACATAATTTCGCGCCTTAGCTTGAATTAAACAGTATAATCAGTTGCATGAGATGTTATTTACAATATGTAACTGAATTGTATAGATTTGGGCCATTTGGAGTCGGATACTCGTGGCAAACGTGTGATTTCGAGTTGATGTTGAGCCGGATCGAGGTAAGTGGCTTGTCTAACCTTGTGTGGGGGACCTTTCCCCTTAGGATATGGTGTTTGGTAATTGAATGCCTCGTACGTGAAGTGACGAGCGCGTACTTGTGCTAATTGTTGAAAAATCCGATTTTACTTTAAATATTTAGACTGAGTTTCTTTCTTACCTATTTTATTCTATTTGATATTATAGTCTTTGTTAGCTTAGGAAAGCATGCCGAGTTTCCCTAAATTACCTATTTGCTTAAGTTGAAATTGTACTACGTGAAGCATGTTAGGCTAGAACTACTTGTTGCCTTGTATTGTTGCACTCTATTTCTGAATATCTTGTTGTGGTTGTGTATTTATATTGGGAATACGGATGTGGGATTACGGTAGCTCCCCCCTTGTTTGTTTACTTTAGGACTGCGGGTTCGATTCCCGATAAATCCCCCTGCACATTTACTTTGGGACTACGGGTTAGATTCCCGATAGATCCCCTTGTACATTTACTTTGGGACTGCGGGTTAGATTCCCGATAGATCCCCCTGCACATTTACTTTGGGAATGCGGGTAAGATTCCCGATAGATCCCCCTGCACATTGATAGCTGGACTACGGGACGGTATCCGAGATATCCTTCGGATATACATATGATGGACTATGGGATGATATCCCGGGAGATCCACTGGACAGTTGAGAAGAGGACTACAGGATGGTATCCTGGGAGATCCTTCGGATATACATATGATGGACTACGGGACGGTATCCCGGGAGATCCACTGGACAGTTGAGAAAAGGACTACAGGATGGTATCCTGGGAGATCCTCATTGTTACCATTGTTATTATGGTGTACATATTACGTGTTTACTCTGTTCTTATGTTTTTGTTATTACCTTGTTTGACCTAACTTATTTCACTGTTGTACTCATTATTACCGCCTATTTTCATACCGTAAATTCCTATTATATTGTTTAACCTCAGTAGGGCCCTGACCTTCCTTGTCACTCCCCGACCGAGGTTAGGCTTGGCACTTACTGAGCACCATTGTGGTGTACTCATGCCCTTTCTTGCGCATGGTTTTCATGTGCAGATCCAGGTACCTCCACTCAGGGGTACTATCCCCGAGGTTGAGAGATACAGCACAGACTTCGAGGTACATCTGTCGTGTCCGCAGACCAGGAGTCTCTATCTTATTCCAGCTTTTGTGGAAAGTTTATCTTTCCTTACAGTTGTATAGACATTCTGGAGTTAGAGTGGTGTATTATATTCTGTTAGCCTGTGGTTCCCGTGAGTTTTTGGGTTTTGGGGTGATATTGTAGACCTCCGTAGTATTTTGGGTTGTATATTCCAAGTGGCATTTATATACAGTCTTTCTTTTAGTTTGTTCAGCTTTCTTTTACTTGATTATTCCGCAGATTATGTTGTTATTCCGCATTGCTAGGATTACCTAGTTATAGGGACTAGCTGTCGTCACGACATGTTCACGGAGGGCGAACTGGAGTCGTGACAAATTGGTATCAGAGCTCTAGGTTCATAGGAGTCACGAAACACAGGCCGGTTTATTAGAGTCTCGCTGATCGGTACGGAGACGTCTGTACTTATCTACGAGAGGCTATGTAACTGTTTAGGAAAAATCTTCACTTCATTGATTTCCTTGTCGTGTGATAGTTTTGACATCAATTCTAAACCTCTGTTTTCTATTCTCTCACAGATGGTGAGGACACGTGCTACTCAGGATGATCAGGCACCCGTGCCCCCTACAACAGCCGTCAGAGGCCAAGGCCGAGGTAAAGTCCGAGAATGCGCACGTGGTGCAGCGAGAGTACCTGCACGAGCTGCCGCTGAGGTACCACCAACAGATCCAGCCGAGGTCCAGGCACCTGACAAGCCTACTGCCACTACTACTCCATCTCTTCAGGAGACATTAGTTCAGTTCATGTCTATGTACACCACTCTGGCTCAGGCAGGGTTGCTTCCTCTTGCTGCATCCACATCTCAGGCGGGGGGAGGAGCACAGACTCCCGTCGGCCGCACACCTGAGCAGCGAGTGCATGTGGAACAGGTCCCAGAGGTCATTCTTGTGCTGCCTATAGTGCCAGTTCAGCCCGAGGAAGGGCCAGCTGCTTCAGAGGACGAGCAACGGAGACTTGAGAGGTTCAAGAAGTATGACCCTCCAGTATTCAGTGGACTAGCATCAGATGATGACTTGGGATTTCTAGAGGAGTGTCACCGTATTCTTCGCACTATGGGCATAGCTGGATCTAATGGGGTTTCCTTTACTACCTTCCAGTTTCGCTGAGCCTCCTAAGATTGGTGGCGCACCTATGAGTTAGACAGTCCAGACGAGGATGCTTCACTGACCTGGACCCAGTTCTCAGATATGTTCCTGAGGGAGTTTGTGCCTCAGAGACTCAGGGACGTATGGCGCGCAGAGTTTGAGCATTTGCGCCAGGGTGCTATGACAGTTTCAAAGTATGTTATCCATTACACCAGATTGGCTAGGTATGCACCTGCTTTGGTTGCTACGGTCCGCGAGAGGGTTCGCCGATTCATTAAGGGTCTTGTCCCACCCATCAGATCTAGCATGGCTCGAGAGTTGGAGATGGACATTCCTTATTAGCAGGTGGTGAGCATTGTTAGGAGGATCGAGGGTATGCTCGCTAGGGAGTGAGAGGAGAGTGAGGCCAAGAGGTCTTGAGAGTCGGGCCACTACTCTGGTGCCCGTACCCCAGTAACAGGTTGACATGGTGGGGGTTATATGGTCCGCCCAGTTCATTCAGCTCTTCCAGCAGCCAGCGGTACCCCAGCTCCACCTAGGCCTCAGGAGCCTTACTATGCACCTCAATTTTCTAGCGTGCCTCCTGCACCTGCACGGGGTGCTTTCAGAGGTCAGTCTAGCAGACCTGGCCCTAGCCAGTCACAGCCACCACGTCCTCCCAGAGCTTGTTTCGAGTGTCTCTATTCATGCCATATGGTTAGGGACTGCCCCACACTTGGTAGGGGAGCATCTTCACAGACTTTTCAGCCACAGCGTGCTCAGCAGAGTTCTCAGGCCATGATCACAGCTCCAGCTGCTACCCCAACTGCCCAGCCAGCTAGGGGCGGAGGTCGGGGAGGTAGAGGTCGCCCTCGAGGGGGAGGCCAGGCCAGATATTATGTTATTCCTTCTCGTACCGAGGCTGTTGCCTCCGATTCTGTCATCACAGGTATTATACTGGTTTGTCATAGAGATGCATCGGTTCTATTTGATCCAGGCTCCACGTATTCTTATGTGTCTTCTTATTTTCTCCGTATTTGGGTATAGCCCAAGATTCTTTGGGTTCTCTTGTTTATGTTTCTACTCCTCTGAGGGATTCTCTTGTTGTGGACCGTGTTTATCGGTCGTGTTTGTTTACTATTCGTGGTTTTGAGACCAGTGTGGATTTATTGTTACTCCATATGGTGGATTTTGATATTATCTTGGGCATGGACTGGTTGTCGCCCCATTATGCTATTCTTGATTGTCAAGCTAAGACCGTGACGCTGGCTATGGCAGGTGTTCCGCGTGTTGAGTGGAGCGGTAGTTTATATCACACTCCTAGTAGAGTTATCTCTTTCCTTAGAGCTCAGCGTATGGTTGAGAAGGGGTGTGCCGCGTATTTGTCTTATGTGAGAGATGTCAGTGTTGATACCCCTTCCGTTGATTCAGTTCCAGTGGTACGCGATTATCCCGATGTGTTTCCAGCTGATCTTCCGGGCATGCCGCCCGATAGAGACATTGATTTTGGCATTGATTTGTTTCCGGGCACTCAGCCCATTTTCGTTCCTCCTTACCGTATGGCTCCTCCTAAGTTGAAGGAGTTGAAGGATCAGTTACAAGAATTTCTTGATAAGGGTTTTATTCGACCCAGTGTTTCACCTTGGGGTGCTCATGTCTTATTTTTGAAGAAGAAAGATGGTTTTATGCGCATGTGTATTGATTATCCCCAGTTGAACAGGGTTACAGTGAAGAACCATTATCCCTTGCCTCATATTGATGATCTATTTGACCAGCTTCAGGCGCACGTGTATTTTCTAATATTGATTTGCGCTCAGGTTACGATCAAGTGAAGATTCGGGAGCTGGATATCCCGAAGAATGCATTCAGGACTCGGTATGGCCATTATGAGTTTCTAGTTATGTCATTCGGGCTGAATAATGCCCCCGCAGCATTTATGCATTTGATGCACAGTGAGTTCAGGCCATATCTCGACTCGTTCATCATTTTTCATAGATGATATTCTTGTTTACTCCCAAAGTCGGGAAGATGATGAGCAGCACCTGAGGACAGTGCTTCAGACCTTGAGAGAGAAGAAGTTGTATTCACAGTTCTCAAAATGCGAGTTTTGGTTGAGTTCTGTGGCATTCTTAGGCCACGTGGTATCGAGTGAGGGCATTCGAGTGGATCCGAAGAAGGTAGAGGTCATGCAGAGTTGGCCCAGGTCGTCCTCAGTTACAGAGATTCGCAGTTTCCTTGGCTTGGCAGGTTACTACCGTTGTTTTGTCGAGGGATTTTCATTGATTGCATCCCCTATGACTAGATTGACCCAGAAGGGTGCTCCATTTCAGTGGACAGAGGAGTGTGAGGCGAGCTTTAAGAAGCTCAAGACAGCTTTGACTATAGCCCCAATCTTGATATTGCCTACTGGTTCGGGGTCCTATACAGTTTATTTTGATGCCTCACGAGTTGGCCTTGGAACGTTGTTGATGCAGGACGGTAGGGTGATTGCCTACGCGTCCAGACAGTTGAAGATACATGAGAAGAATTACCCTGTCCATGAGATTTATACTGACCACCGGAGTTTGCAGCACATATTCAGGCAGAAGGATCTAAATTTGCGCCAGCGTAGATGGTTAGAGTTGCTAAAGGACTATGACATCACTATATTATACCACCCGGGGAAGGCCAATGTGGTGGCCGACACCTTGAGTCACCGGGTGGAGAGTTTGGGGAGTTTGGCATACCTTCATGCAGCTGAGAGACCTCTAGACTTAGATGTTCAGTCCTTAGCCAGTCAGTTCGTGAGATTGGATCTTTCTGAGCCTTGCCGGGTATTGGCTTGTGTGGTTTCTCGGTCTTCCTTATTTGATCGTATCAGGGAGCGGCAGTATGATGATCCTCATTTACTTGTCCTCAAGGACATGGTCCAGCACGGTGATGCAAGAGATGTGACCATTGGAGATGACGGGGTATTGAGGATGCAGGGTCGGATTTGTCTGCCCAATGTTGATGGGCTTCGGGAGTTTATTTTAGCAGAGGCCCATAGTTCGCGGTATTCCATGCATCCGGGTGCTGCGAAGATGTATCAGGATTTGAGGCAGCACTATTGGTGGCGAAGAATGAAGAAGGATATAGTAGAGTTTGTAGCCAAGTGCCTCAACTGTCAGCAGGTCAAATGTGAGCATCAGAGACCGGGAGGGTTACTTCAGCAGATTGAGCTTCCAGAGAGGAAGTGGGAGCGGATCACCATGGACGTTGTGGTTGGACTTCCTCGGACTTTGAGGAAGCATGATGTTATTTGGGTGATTGTGGATAGGCTGACCAAATAAGCCCATTTCATTCCAGTACTAACTACTTATTCATCGAAATGGTTGGCGGAGATTTATATTCGGGAGATCGTTCGACTGCATGGTATTCCAGTTTCTATTATTTCAGACAGAGGTACTCAGTTCACTTCATAGTTCTGGAGAGCCGTTCAGCAGGAGTTAGGTACCATGGTGGAGTTGAGCACAGCATTTCACCCCCAGACGGACAGACAGTCCGAGCGCACTATTCATATTCTTGAGGATATGCTCCGTGCTTGTGTGATTGAGTTTGGAGGGTCTTGGGATCAGTTCTTGCCATTGGCAGAGTTTGCTTACAACTACAGTTATCAATCTAGCATTCAGATGGCGCCGTATGAGGCTTTATATGGTAGGAGGTGCAGATCTCCGGTGGGTTGGTTTGAGCCGGGTGAGGCCAGGCTATTGGGCACAGAGTTGGTTCAGGATGCATTGGAGAAGGTCAAGGTGATTCAGGATAGACTCTGTACAGCCCAATCCAGACAGAAGAGTCACGCGTACCGGAAGGTTCGTGATGTTTCATATATGGTCGGAGAGCGGGTTTTGCTTCGGGTTTCACCTATAAAGGGCGTTATGAGATTTGGGAAGAAAGGGAAGTTGAGTCCGAGGTTTATTGGCCCTTTTGAGATATTGAGGCGTGTTGGGGAGGTTGCTTATGAGCTTGCCTTACCTCCCAGCTTGGCAGGAGTTCATCCGGTATTTCATGTTTCGATGCTCCGGAGGTATCATGGTGACCCGTCTCATGTCTTGGATTTCAGCTCAGTCCAGTTGGACAAGGATCTATCATATGTTGAGGAGCCTATAGCTATATTGGACAGGCAGGTCAGAAAGCTCAGGTCGAAGAACATTGCTTCAGTAAAGGTTCAATGGCGGGGTCAGCCGGCCGAGGAGGCGACCTGGGAGACCGAGCAGGATATGCGCAGCAGTTACCCTCAACTTTTCACTACTTCCGGTATGTCTTTATACTCGTTCGAGGACGAACGAATTTTTAAGTGTAGGAGAATGTGACGATCTGGCCGGTCGTCTTAAGAATTAACGCCCCGATCCCCTATTAACCATTTTCCCCAAGTCTATTTCTGCTAAATTGAATTGCCGGGACATTCGGTTTTGAGTTTCGGAGAGTTTTGGGACATTTAGTCCCTAAATGAGAGCTTAAGTGTTGGAAAGTTTCCCGTAGTCGGAGCAGTGTGAAGATGGCCTCGGAATAGAAATCTTATGGTTCTGTTAGCTCCGTTAGGTGATTTCGGGGTTGGGAGCGTGTTCGGAATGTATTTTGGAAGTCCGTAGCTCATTTAGGCTTGAAATGCCGAAGTTTGAATTTTTGGAATTTCCTGTCCGATAGTGAATTTTTGATCCGAGGGTCGGAAAGGAATTTCGGAAGTTGCAGTAGTTCTGTCATGTCATTTGGGATGTGTGTGCAAAATTTGAGGTCATTCGGATAAGTTTAGACGTGTTTCGGCGTCGGATGTGAATTCTAGAATTTTCCTAAGTTCCTAGGCTTGAATCTTTGCATAATCGATGATTTTGATGTTATGAGATGTGTTTTTAAGGCTCGACCTAGTTCATATAAGGTGTTAGGGTTGGTTGGTGGTTTTGGTTGAGGTCCCGGGGGCCTCAGGGTTGTTTCGGATGCTTAATGGGTGAAGTTTGGAAAACTTATTGCTGCTGAACCAGGCACCTTCTGGTGTCTTCACACCTGCGAAGGTTTTTCCTCAAGTGCGAACTCGCTGGCGCGGGGGCCTTGATCGCAGGTGCGATAGGGGAGTTTTGGGCCATTGCTCGCAGGTGCGACCTGGGTTCCGCAGGTGCGGAACCGCAGGTGCGACCAAACGACCGCAGGTGCGGAACCGCAGGCATTTTAAGTGACTTTCGCACCTGCGATGCTTTTTCCGCAGGTGCGGTGATCGAGTCCGCAGGTGCGATTTCCCTGGGTATTTTATTCCAAAAATCCGAGAGTTTGGTTCATAATTCTAAAAATCGTGTGAGGGCTCAAAGATTGGCGATTTTTTGTGTATTTTAAGGAGAAGGATCATAGGTAACATTTTCTAATCCTAATTCATTGTTAGACCATTAAATCCCGTTGTTTTCTTTAGTTTAATTATCAAAAATGGGGGAAAACCATAGGAAAGGGATGAGATTTTCCCAATCCGAAATTCTTGAAAATTGTGGGGTTTTTGGCATCGGATTTCGATTGTTTCTAGTTACATGAGTTCGTGAGTGAATGGGTGTACGGAAAATATAACTTTTACTCGATTCCGATTCGTGGGCCCGAGGAGCGTTTTGGTCATTTTACATAATTTCGCGCCTTAGCTTGAATTAAACAGTATAATCAGTTGCATGAGATGTTATTTACGATATGTAATTGAATTGTATAGATTTGGGCCACTTGGAGTCGGATACTCGTGGAAAACGTGTGATTTCGAGTTGATTTTGAGCCGGATCGAGGTAAGTGTCTTGTCTAACCTTGTGTGGGGGACCTTTCCCCTTCGGATGTGGTGTTTGGTAATTGAATGCCTCGTACGTTAGGTGACGAGCGCGTACTTGTGCTAATTGTTGAAAAATACGGTTTTACTTTAAATATTTAGACTAAGTTTCTTTCTTACATGTTTTATTCTATTTGCAATTATAGTCTTTGTTAGCTTAGGAAAGCATGTCGAGTTGCCCTAAATTACCTATTTGCTTAAGTTACTTAAATTGTACTACGTGAAGCATGTTAGGCTAGAACTACTTGTTGCCTTGTATTGTTGCACTCTATTTCTGAATATATTCTTGTTGTGGCTGCGTATTTATATTGGGACTACGGATGTGGGATTCCGGTAGCTCCCCCCCCCCCCTGTTTGTTTACTTTGGGACTGCGAATTCGATTCCCGATAGATCCCCCTGCACATTTACTTTGGGACTGCGGGCAGGATTCCCGATAGATCCCCCTGCACATTGATAGCTGGACTATGGGACGGTATCCCGGGAGATCCTTCAGATATACGTATTATGGACTACGGGATGGTATCCCGGGAGATCCACTGGACAGTTGAGAAAAGGACTACGGGACGGTATCCTGGGAGATCCTTCGGATATACATATGATGGACTACGGGACGGTATCCCGGGATATCCGCTGGACAATTGAGAAAAAGACTACAGGACGGTATCCTGGGAGATCCTCATTGTTACCATTGTTATTATGCTGTACATATTCCGTGTTTACTCTGTTCTTGTGTTTTTGTTATTGCCTTGTTTGACCTGTTTTATTTCACTATTGTACTCATTATTACCGCCTGTTTTCATACCGTAAATTCCTATTATATTGTTTAACCTCAGTAGGGCCCTGACCTTCCTCGTCACTACCCGACCGAGGTTAGGCTTGGCACTTACTGAGTACCAATGTGGTGTACTCATGCCCTTTCCTGCGCATGTTTTTCATGTGCAGATCCAGGTACCTCCACTCAGGGGTACTATCCCCGAGGTTGAGAGATACAGCAGAGACTTCGTGATACATATGTCGCGTCCGCAGACCAGGAGTCTCTATCTTATTCCAGCTTTTGTGAAAAGTTTATCTTTCCTTACAGTTGTATAGACATTCTGGAGTTAGAGTAGTATATTATATTCTGTTAGCCTGTGGTTCTCATGAGTTTCTGGTTTTTGGGGTGATATTGTAGACCTCCGTAGTATTTTGGGTTGTATATGCCAAGTGGCATTTATATAAAGTCTTTCTTTTAGATTGTTCATCTTTCTTTTACTTCATTATTCCGCAAATTATGTTGTTATTCCGCATTGCTAGGCTTAGCTAGTTATAGGGACTAGGTGTCATCACGACATGTTCACGGAGGGCGAACTGGGGTCGTGACACAGAGTCTCCTTCAGAGTATTTATATTTTTCTTTCTTGTCCAAATTTATACTCCGGACATATGCTTATTTTATTTCCTAGTTGATGCTAGTGATTATGAGTTGTTCAGTATTGAAATTGTGAAAAACATTCTTATTTACTCTGAAATTTCTATCTTCTAATATTTAATTGAAGGAAAATTATGATTTAGAAAATATTAAAATGAAACCTAAACTAAGTATTTATTGTTGGCTTGCCTGGCAGCGGTGTCCTGTGCCATCACGACCTTTAATGGAAATTTGGGTCGTGACAACTTGATATCAGAGCACTAGGTTCACTTAGGTCTCACAAGTCATGAGTGAGTCTAGTAGAATCTTGCGGATCGGTACGGAGATGCATGTACTTATCTTCGAGAGGCTATAAGGCTGTTAGGAACACTTCCCTTCTTGATTCCTCATAGTGGGATTTGATTCCTTGAGGCTTATGCCTTCATTTCCTTCCTATTTAATCTCATGTGACGTGAAGCACTTGTATAAATTGGGAATCAAGGGATTGTAATGGTACTACAGGTGTGGTGCAGGATGTTTCTCCCTGCATATGTGATTAGACTATTGACGTCGCCTTGCGGAAGGTCGTTCTGTCATTTCAGCTCAGTATGTGTATTACCTAAGATTTTGAGATTTGGCATCGATTTTTATGACGATTCGTGCGTTGCTATCGCATAGTATTTGATGTGATGGTAGGATGCTTGTTTATGTGTCGGGGCAGTGAATGACTTGAAGGAAGGTTTTACTTCGTGCATGATTAAGAGGTTCAGAGTTTTATTTCCAGCGAATGAAAGGCGGCCGGGCTATGAGTGTTCAAGTTGGGTGGATGGATTTGCAATACTTGGTGTTTCGATCATGGTGGAATGTCATCTGCGATATGGTGTCGTCGTCCTTTTGAATGTGTTAAGTTCGCTGGTGTTATGGTCTTCTTCAATTCACCTTATGGGCAGGGTATTGCGAAATGGTGTCGGGGAAGCGGTTGTCAGAGATTGCGGTGTGTAGTGGTTCAGGATCAAATCGGCATTCCTAGTGTTGATGGCTCGAGAGAGATGATCTCCGGAAAGGTTTAAAGTTGGTAACGATCTATTGGTTAAGTGCTACAGAGATAGGTAATGATTTAAGGCAACAACTGGGCAACGAAGGATGAGGAAGGACATGTGGGAGGTGTCTTGCGGTGGTTACATTTCTAGAAGGCCAAGTGTAAGAAGCAGGAGTTGGGTAGTTTCTTAAAGGAGAGGGTTTGACCAAAGTGGGTGAGTGTCAGAGTAACATATGGGTTATGTGGTAGGATAGACACACGCCTTGAGGAAAGTTTGAAGCCATTTGGGAATTCATGGTGGACAGTGACTAGTTCCACATATTTTATTTGGATGCAACATGACTTCGAGTTTGGAATATATTGTTGGACTTTTAGCTGATTTCAATGGGGAAGAAGGAACCTCGGTGGGCCCAGGGTTATGTAACTGTAGCTTCAAGATAAGTGGAAGATCCTCACCATCTATGATTGGATTGTGTGGTTGTCTAATTGTGCGGTTTTTAGTTATCGGTGTATTGGTGGGTTATTATGACTAAGGAAAGAATAACATCAGTGGTAGTTTGAGCAAAGGATTTGAGAAATGTGTGCTATATTTGGCCTTATCGGTTCATGTTCAGGTTTTGGGAGGACTCAGATTCTATGCTACATGTGGATGTGATGTACAAGGAAAGGAATTCAGTCATTTTCTTCTTTGAGAGAGTGTCCATGTGCTAACAGGGCCTTGGAGTTTGATTATATTCGGGAACAAGTCAGAGCGGGTGACTATCAACAATGGTCCTAGTACGTTCAAAATTAAAGTGTGGTGCCTAAGAATTTCGAGTCCATGGTATGATTAAGTATTGAGCTTTTGTAGTGGATTATGAAAAGGGGGCTTGGACTGTTCTATGTTATCTTCAGTATGCGGTTCAGCATTGGAGGAACGGGAGAAAATCACTCCGAATTCATAGAAGAATTATTAGAATGGGTGTACCCGTTGAAGATGCGAATATGCGCACAAGGAGAGTATGAGATGGTTCGTGGGTTTTTGGACAGCATGGTCTCGTAAAATAATGTCACTCAGGATGAGTGCAGATTTGGGTTAGTTATGTTTTAAATGTAGCTATTATTATTTCGAAGGTAAGTCGGGGGTAAATTAGAAGAAGTCAGATAGGTTAGCAATGGTTGAACTGGCATGATGGTGGCAGTGATCAGTTCCTTTAGCGTGTTGAGTTATACATGTGATTTTTGGCGGTACGTGTGAGGCTTGACGGCCTCCGTAATTGATTTTATTTTGGGGCATTCGATTATTATGGTATGTTATGTGTAAATGGATCCTAGAAGAGTTATGGTGGTTTAGACCACTACTTGAGGATTTTATTTTTTGCGGTCATGGGAATTTAGTCATGTGTTGCAGTGGTTCTCCTTAAATGAGTTAAGTGAGAGGTTTCTATATGATGGAGTGATTATTCTATTAGTGGTTCAGGAGTTATGATGAAATTATTGTACTCTTACGTATTGGTATGTTTGGTGCAGTGAGCGGCATGGGAATTGGAAATTGAGGATCAAGGTTGCACTTGATGCTGACAAGAATGTCAATAACTCGGATGAGCATGAGAGAATTCAGATATTTAGAGTGAGCTGGTATTGTCTTTAGCATCATCTGGGATTGGTGTCTTGTGTAAGAGACTTGTGTACTGATTTTCAGATTCCTGATTCACTTTACGGCATTAGTATGGCCGGTGGTATGGATGTGAAGACTTGTTACCTGGTGCGGAAGGTCGTGGGACCGTATCCCACGGGAAGATTGTATAAGTGTGACGTATAGTCACTTGATTGATTAAAAATTGAAACCAAGCATGGAGGTTGTGGTACTATCGCTAATGTGAGAGTTCAGGCTTGGAAGGCGCTCTGTTCATTTGGTTTCGAGCTGTAGATGTTTGTTCCGGATTAGACGAATGTCCTTATGGGTCATGAATAGGGCTATCCGTCTCCCCAGGATTTGTATTATGCACTTCGCATGCTTGTCATCGATATTCGGGTATTTTAGCAGGTATGAGCATTTTAGCTCGATAAGTATTTCCTTATAGATTATTATGTGTGGATCGGGTGGCACGCCTCCACGGGTATCATGGTTGGATCGGGTTGTACTCTGCAACGGTATCATGTGTGGATCAGGTTGCACGCCACAACAGTGTGATATTGAGTATAGTTCCCCATATCTATTCTTGTGTGTTTTGTTTCTCATTTTCTAAGGAAAGTTCATAACATCCTCTCGTGGGGTGAGTAGTTCCTTCCAGAGTTCGTCTCCTTATGTATCACATTCGAGTTTGTAGCTTGTTGGCACATGGTAACATCATATGAGACATTCGGCAGTGTCTGAGGTGGCTCATTACCTGAACAACTTGTACTGGGTGAGACGAAATTATTGGACCTGGGGTCAGTGCAATCATATCTATATGAGGCACATTAAAGAGTAAACATTGATATTCAGTCCAGAATGATGTAATGGTTCTTATCGGGAGGAGAGACTTCATGAATTGTGATTCGGCAGGTGGTTATGAGTTCCTACACATCTCTTCTGTCGTGGAAGCATTGCGAGAGCTGAAACGGGACTTATATGCTTTATGAGGTGTGTTGTGGTCATAGATTCGTGGGATTTTGCTAATGTTATCGGAGTATGTTGTTATGGTCATGTGAACCATGTGGCGCATGGTGTGGATTCGGAAAAGGTAGGCAATCAGGTATTTATGAATCGTGTAGTGATTGATACGGTGTTCGTATGATGGAAACGGTTCTGGCAGAGAATTCCGGATGTTGGAATTGGCTCCAAGGCTTATTTCTTCAGACTGGCTCGAGCTAGTGTGTTCAACTGAGTTATGGTAGCATGAGTAGGTGCACGAGGTGTTAACCAATGATTTCAGAAAACTCCAGAGCAGTTCTTAGCACGTTCGAGGACGAACGTATGTTTAAGTGTGAGAGAATGTAACGACCCGACCGGTCATTTTGAGCTCTAGTGCGTCGTTCGGCGGTTGGAGGCCATGATCAGCTTTACTTCAGGTATTATGACTTGCACACGTGGTCGGAATTTAATTTCGGAAAGTTCGGTGGGAGGTGGGAGGTGTGGGAGCGAAGGATGAGTAAGGACATGTGGGAGCGAAGGATGAGGAAGGACAAGCGGGTGGTTGTTCTTATGAGTCATTAATTGGGTTATTGTGGATCCTTCGAAGGTTATTAGCGTAGTGAGGTACGATCAGAGTCGGATTGAGGTCTGTTGATGGATCTAGATATGAATGTGCGCTCTATATCAGGCCGGATGTCTTCATTTCGGCATATCGTTGCTTACGGATGGGTCTTCAGGTCATTGATGTTATTCTGTCGTCATCCATTCCGTGTAATCTCTATTGTGCAATGTGGGTTGTGAGGCGGGTTGATTATTCGCACTCGTGTTGAGATCCCGTGTAATTTTTGGTGTTGTGAAAGCAGGAGGACTCTCGAGATACAGGTCATTTATTGCACCTTAGTTGTTCTTGAGTTCATAGCGTACGGCGCTATCCGTCTCCCCAAGATTTGTATTATGCACTTCGCGTGCTTGTGGTCGATATTCGGGTATTTTTGCAGGTATGAGCATTTTAGCTCAATAAGTATTTCCTTATAGATTATTATGTGTGGATCGGGTGGCATGCCACCATGGGTGCTTGGATCGGGTGGCATTCCGCCACGGGTATATTGTTTGGATCGGGTGGCACGCCGCCATGGGTATCATAATTGGATTAGGTTGCATGCCGCAAAAGTGTGATGTTGAGTATAGTTCCCCATATCTATTCTTGTGTGTTTTGTTTCTCATTTTCTGAGGAAAGTTCATAACGTCCTCTCGGTTGTTTAATTAGTTACGTGGGTTGAGTAGTTCCTTCCAGAGTTTGTCTCCTTATGTATCACATTCGAGTTTATAGCTTGTTGGCGCATGGTAACATCATATGAGACTTTCAGCAGTGTTTGAGGTGGCTCATTGCCTGAACAACTTGTACTGGGTGAGATTAGATTATTGGACCTGGGATCAGTGCGGTCAGATCTATATGAGGCACATTAAAGAGTAAACATTGATATTCAGTCGAGAATGAGGTAATGGTTCTTGTCGGGAGGAGAGACTCCACGAATTGTGATTCGGCAGGTAGTTATGAGTTTCTACACATCTCTTCTATCGTGCCAGTATTGCGAGAGCTGAAATGGGACTTATATGCTTTATGAGGTGTGTTGTGGTCATCAGATTCATGGGATTTCGGCTTATGTTATCAGAGGATGTTATTATGGTCATGTAAACCATGCGGCGCATGGCATGGATTCGGAAAAGGCAGGCAATAAGGTATTCGTGCATCGTGTAGAGATTGATATGGTGTTTGTATGATGGAAACGGGTCTGGCAGAGAATTTCGGATGTTGGAATTGGGCTCAAGGCTTATTTGACTAAGAAAAAGGGAGAATCTTCATATTGGCTCGAGCTAATATGCTCAACTGAGTTATGGTAGCACGAGTAGGTGCACGAGGTGTTAAACAGTTATTTCATACAACTCCAGAGCAGTTCTTAGCACATTCGAGGACGAACGTATGTTTAAGTTGGAGAGAATGTAAGGACCCGACCGGTCATTTTGAGCTCTAGCGCGTCGTTCGGCGGTTGGAGGCCATGAGCAGATTTACTTCAGGTATTATGACTTGCACGTGTGGTAAGAATTTATTTTCGAAAAGTACGGAGTCGAATTGAAAAGAAAATTCTCATCTCGGAAGCTTTAAGTTGGAAGAATTTGGCTAAAGTGTGATTTTTGAGTAAACGGCCTCGGAATCAGGATTTGAAGGTTCCAACGGGTTCATATGATGATTTTGGACTTGGGCGTATATCCAGATCGGATTTTGGATGACCCGGGAACGTTTCGAAGCCTATTGTGAAAGTTGGCATTTTGGAAGGATTTCATAAATTTGGGTTGAAGTGCATTTCAAAGTTATCGATGTCTGTTTTGGATTCCGAGTCGAGGAATAGCTCCGTATGGTGATTCCGGTATTGGGAACGTGGTTGCAAGAGGATTAAGAGGTTCGTAGGTCATTTGGCGAAAGTTAGAAATTTGAAGTTTTTTGAGAAGTTTGACCGTAAGTGTACTTTTTTATATCAGGGACAGATTCGGATTCCGGAAGTTGGAGTAGGTCTGTAATATCGAATGTGACCTGTGTGCAAAATTTGAGGTCAATCGGGCGTGATTTGATAGGTTTCGGCATCGAACATAGAATTTTGAAGTTCTAAAGTTCATTAAGCTTGAACTGGGGTGCGATTCATGAATTCGACGTTGTTTGATGTGATTTAAGTCCTCGAGCAAGTTCGTGTTATGTTTTTAGACTTGTGTGGGTGTTTGGTTGGGGTCCCGCGGGCCTCGAGTGTGTTTTGGATCATTTTGGGCTACTTTGGATGCTGATTTGCTTATGTCTGGTGTTGTTCTTCACGTTCGCGAGAATCCTCTCGTGTTCGCGAAGAAGGATTTGGCTTCTGGGATTTTGTTCTACGCGTTCGCGAAAAAGGAAATTTCTGTTGCACATGTCTCACGTCTGAGGCTCATATCTCACAATATATAAAGAATTTGGAGATGATATAAAAACAACAGTTGTAATCCTTTGTGTCTAGTTTTCATAAAAGTAAAACATTTAGCATTTGGATTTGTGTACAAAAAGTTATGGCTGGTACACTACAGGCTGTAGGGAAAGATGAATAAGAAATTTGTGTTGCACAGGGCTGACTTTGGCAACTTATATCTCAAATTCTATAAGAAATTGGGAGACGACCAAAACATGAAAGTTGTAGATCTTAGAGTCTAGTATTCAGAAAGTTAAACCATTTGTCATTTGGATTTTTTACAAAGAGTTGTGACAATTATAATAGAGGTTGTCTGAGAAGAGTTTGGAAATGATTTTGCAGAATTTTGTTCATCGGGAAAGCTATGGGAGGCCCGCGAACGCGAAGAAGGGTCGCTGGGAAGTGTATAAGTTTACAAAAATGGGGTTGGCTCATTTCATCTCATTTCCTCCATGAGAGCCGACCTAGGAGCGATTTTGGAGCTCCAACTTCATCATCTATGCCAAGATAAGTGATTCCCACCTATTGCAAGTTAAAACTTGGATTATATATAGATTTTAACATGAAATTCATGAACAATTAGTGAAAATTTGGGGTTTTGGTAGAAAACCTAGAAATTAGTATTTTTTTATTTTTGACCACAAATTTGGGCATGGAATCGGGAATAAATCATATATTTGAGTTCGTGATGTTATGGTTAATGTTTATCTTCAAAAAAATTCAGAATCCGGGCACGTGGGCCCGAGGGTTGATTTTATCAACTTTTTGAGCGGAGTTAGAAATTATTGTAAATTGGATTATAATAATGTCACGACCCGAATTTCCCACCGTCGGGACTGTGCTGGCGCTTAATGTTATTCTTGCTAGGCAAGCCAACATCATAGGGTTACACATTTAAAAAAATTAAAAACATATGAGAAGTCTAATACTATCCAATAAGTGATACCAAAATAACGTATGAAGTAATAAAATGATATAACGGAACAAATGCTAATATCTAGCCACCCAGGGTTTGGAGTCACAATTCACGAACTACTAAAGAATACTACAAGTATTTGGCTGAAAGAAAATATATATTTGTTTTGAATTAAATAAAACAGTAGATAAACAATATGGAGAAGACTCCAGAAATGTGCGGACGTCAGCAGATCTACCTCGTGTCTCCGTGCGAATATTCAGCTACTACTCGAAATCAACTCTGATCGGAACTTGGATCAACACAAGAAGTGCAGAGTGCAGTATCAGTACAACCGACCCCATGTACTGGTAAGTGCCGAGCCTAACCTCGACGAGGTAGTGACGAGGCTACGGCAAGGCATTTATAATATAACTTGTATACAATGTTTAATAAAGCAACAAGGAAATACTAAACTAAATGAAACAGTAACGTGCAGTAAATAAATAAATATCCCCAACTATCTTTCCTGATCTCAGCTATAACCAATCCTTACGTGAATTTTCATGTTACAATTTAAATAATGATAAAAGCAGAATATGAAGAACAACAAATAAAACAGTGGGTATTCCAGTTTCCATCATATAACCAATAACAACATGAATATTTTCCCTTATTACTCGTTTTTGCGACGTGCAACCCGATCCCACCTGTCTACCCTTATTACTCCTCAACATATATATCACCATTATTCCTCATCTTGCAGCGTGCAACCCGATCCCACATGTCCACTCTTATTACTCCTTGTTGCGGCGTGCAACCCGCTCCCACCAGACAATCACATTTCACCATTTATAATAAGGGTTTCATAATTTAGATCAAAATCCTTCACAATATTTATATCCTAACTAATCTAAACGGAAAGTTGTACAATTAAGAAACTTCACCAATTATTACTACACATTGAAACCAACCGGAATGTATCATGAAACATTGACCACCAGCTCAACCATTAATGTACCACAACGAAGCTAAGGAACAATTAATACTTTCAAATAAGTGAAACAATATATTTAACAAAACAAGCGGACAAAAACAAGTAGACATGGAAGCATCAATAGTCATGAAACAATTAAGACATGAACATAATAAATTGGAAAAGGGGAAGGGAACGTGCTAAACAGATAATTTGGTGGCGCATAGGTGATCACGCTCAACTATGTCTAATAAAAGACTAAACGGGCATTGCAAATATAATCCGGGGTATTATGCCCAGAGTCGATCCCACAGGGAATTTACGTATCAATCAAGTCTTTAGAATACGCAACTTTTACTCAATCAATTCTCTCAAGACTTTTTAATATAAATTGGTGATGTTTTACTAATTCTACTGACAATAATAATAA
>MDKI01103091.1:0-12612 GCA_005239505.1 Nicotiana paniculata | reverse complement strand
TAAGGACACTTGGTCCTGAACTTCAACTTTCAAGTTCAAAAGTTAAGGACACTTGGTCCTTAAGTTTAAATTCCAAGTTCAAAAGTTAAGGACACTTAGTCCTTAACTTTGAGTTCCAAGTTTAAAAGTTAAGGACACTTGGTCCTTAACTTTTATGAACACAGTTAACTAAAAATTCATAAACACAATTAGCTTATGAATTCATACGAATATTTTTATGAAATGTCATTACATAATCAAATATATTAATTAAACCACAAACACATTTCAATACCAAAAAATTCATAAGCATAAGTAGCTTGTGAATTCGTACGAATATTTTTATGAAATGTCATTACATAATCAAATATATTATTAAACCACAAACACATTTCAATACCAAAAATTCATAAATACAGGTAGCTTATGAATTCGTATGATTATTTTTATGAAAGGTCCTTAAATAATCAGATTTATTGATTGAACCACAAACACATTACAATACCAAAAATTTCTGAATAACTTCCTCACAAAAATCCGCTCCTTATTTGACACTGAATCAACTAATAATCATTATTTTTGAAATTTCACACGTACTTGATGCCAAACACATCATAGATTGCGATTACACATATACAAAAACAAAAATGCATAAAAGCAATAAGAAACAAAAATACTAGTTCGATCGTTCAATGCAGAGAAGATGACGAAGGAGAAAGATTAAGCGCAGCTGGTTTGCATGCAAGGACGATACAGATACTGAGGAGCACGTGAAATTTGACTCTGGAATTTTTCCTCTCAAATTTTCCCTCTGAACGAATAAAACAAGGGGTTGGGAATATAAGAATTGAAGAAAAAGTAAAAATGTCTTTTCAAAATAATTTTAATAGAGTAGTGGCTATTTTTGCTCAATATTAGAATTAGTGGATAAAAAATTAAACACCACCTTACTTAATGGCTACCACACGCCATTTTTACTCACTTACCTTAGCACAAATTATTATGGGATTTTGGTTTGGTGTGACAATGTAGCCACATTATCGTAAAGATGGTAGGGATTCTTGCCTAGCTATATTATAATAAAAATTTATTTACAGTTTTTATTTAGGTTCCTTATTAATTACTTTGTATATCTATAATTACAAGTTATATACAAAACTATAAAAAAGAAAAAAATTCAAGATCCCTCAATCTTAGCCTATCAGTTACACAACACTCACCCACATTTCCAATAATCCCCCTTTATTTAAAATTCAAGATACCTAAAATCTCTCTATATTTTTGTATCCCCCCGCCCCCCTTGAATTTCTAATTCTTTTCCTTTTCCAAAGGTTTTCAAACCCAATTTCTCTCTTTCTTACTAATCACCCAAAATCTCTAATTCTTATTGATACAATACAGACAAAATTCAGAATATTGCTCTAGAATCAAGATGTGGGTAAGTTTTGAATCTTGTTTTCTTTCTTTTTAAAATCTTTATTGTATGTGACTTGTATATGGTACATCAATACCCAAAACAATACTTGATTCTAGTTTATACTAATTTATTAGTATTGTATCGTGTATTATTTTGGGTATTAATGTAACATATATAAGTTAGATGCAATTATGATACGAGTATGATACAATTATCTTTTAGGCATTGATGTATCTGATACAGTTCAAATACAATTATGATACAATTATCATGCAATTTTTGAATATTTTCTCATTTTCAGTGTTGTCTAGTCTGCCAACAAAAGAACGATGTAATTGACGATTTTTTTAATAATATAAAGTTGTCGGCAATGGTGGGAAGAGATACAATGGAGATTCTGGGCGTAGATTAAGGGATTTTGATGTAAAAAAAATAAGGAAAGAATAGGAGAGGGAAAAAAGGAAATAAAGTAATTAAATCCCTTAATTTGTAACATCACGATCGGTCGTTTTGAGCTCTAATGCGTTATACAGCGGTTTGAAGTCGTGAGCAGCTCCATTTTAGGTATTATGACCCGTGAGCATGGTCGAAATTGAATTCCAAGAAGTTTAGAATTGATTTGGAAAGGAAATTCCCATTTCAGAAGCCTTAAGTTGGAGAAATCAACTAAGATTGGAATTTTGAGTAAACGATCTCCGAATCAGGATTTGAAAGTCCCAACAGGTTCGTATGATAATTTCGGACTTGGGTGTATGTCCGGATCGGGTTTTGGATAACCCGGGAGCGTTTCGGCGTATATTGTGGAAGTTAGCATTTTAGAAGGATTTCATGAATTTGGGCTTGAAGTGTATATCAGTGAGGTTGGTGTCCATTTCGGATTTCGAGTCTGGGAATAGCTCCGTATGGTGATTTTGGAATTGGGAGCGCGATCGGAAGTGAATTTGGATGACCGAGATTTTTGGGAAATCCGGCCGGAAGTGGAAGTTTTGATATCGAGGTCGGAATGCGATTTCGGAAGTTAGAGCAGGTCTGTAATGTTGAATATGACTTGTGCACAAAATTTGAGGTCAATCGGGCATGATTTGATAGGTTTCGGCGGCGGATGTAGAAGTTTGAAATTCTAAGTTCTTAAAGAATTGGATTTGAGTGCGATTTGTGATTCTGGCATTGTTTGATGTGATTTGAGGGCTCGAGCAAGTCCGTGTTATGTTTTGGGACAGGTTGGTATGATTGGACGGGGTCCCGGGGGTCTCGGGTGAATTCCGGGTGGTTAACAGATCAAGATTTGAAATTTGAAGAAGTTAAGATTTGATGTCATCTGGTGTTACCACACCTGTGAGGATTTGGCCGCAGGTGCGGCTTGGGCACCGTAGGTGCGAAAGTGGGCAGACTTGGTTGGAAGTCGCAGGTGCGATGGATTTTCCGCGTCTGCGAAGCCGCATGTGCGGACAGTGGGGCGCATGTGCGATTTGGCTAAAGTTGAGTGAAATCACAGGTGCGGGAGATTTGGTTGCACCTGCGGGATAGCAGATGCGGAGGAAGGACCGCAGGTGCGGAAATCGACCTGGGCATAATGTTTTAAAACGAGAATTTTGGGTTCATTTGTCTTCATTTCTTCATGGCTTAGGTGATTTTGGGAGGCTTCAGGAGAGGATTCCTTCATGCATTGTCAAGGTAAGTCAATTACTCCCGTTTGTAAGTTAAATACAAGATTATTACATAGATTTGGTAGTGGAAATTGAGGAAAAATTGGAAAATATTGAAGAAACCTAGAACTTTGGAAATTTGGATTTTAGCCACGAATTGAGTATGGAATGTAGAGTAAATTGTATATTTGAGTTAGTAAGGCTATGGGTAGAACGTACCTTCGAGAGATTTCGGATTTCCGGGCACGTGGGCTCGAGGGCATTTTGGTCATTTCACTGAGCGGGGTCGGGAAAAATATATAATCTGAATTTGTTGTGAGTATTAGGATGAATTCTCATTGCTTTGTCATTTATGTGGTAGTTTCGGAGCGTTATCTGTTCGTTGAAATCATCGGAAGGGCTTGGAAGTCGGTGTTGGAATTTCGGAGCGAGGTAAGTCTCCTTTCTAACTTTGTGAGGATCGTCCCCCTAGGTGAATTAATTTACTACATGCTATTATCTTCGGGGGCTACGTACGCATGAGGTGATGGGAGTCCGTGTGTAGCTACTATTATGCCATGTCCGGGTAGCCTAGGACCCACTAGCATGCTTTATGTGTGTACCTGTAACCCTGTATGTAATATTAAACTGCTAATATGACCAAAAACGTAATTAAATATCTAAAAGAAAGCTAGAGCTCATATTGTTAACCTTCTAAAAAGAGAATTTGTTTCTGCTGTGAATATGTGTGTACCTGGACTAGGTTGTATCGTGGAATACCATTAAACTTGACAAATGAGTTTCAAAACAAAGATTTCGAAACCTATATTTCATGTTTCATTTAAAAAGGACTTTTACCACTTTCCTGAGAAAACCTGCGTCGTGATAAAAATGAGGATGTATTATGTGAATGTGTGAACATATGAGCACCTGAGTCGCATGTATGACTCGCGAGCAGGCTAGCCTTATTATTTTTATGTTGACAGCGTCGCATGATCGATTCGCGAGCGGGGAAAATAGATGCATGTATGGTTTGAGCCGGTCGACCCCTCGGCAGGCACAATTTATTATTGTTGGTCCGCGCCATTCGACCCTCGGCATTTGCTTGCACATGATATTTGCTGCGTAGTTGCTATGAGATTTGCCTGATTATTGTCCTGATATGTTAAATTGTCAATTGAAATGACAAAGATTTAAAGTTATTAAAAAGACTTTTGGAAGAAGTTGTTACTCCGTTGATTTATTATTATTTTATTAAATCACCATGTTGATTAATTGTGAATATGACGAAGATATAAAGTGTTAAACGTGAACAAAATTGAAGGATGTTTAAAACATGTTTTATAAACTGCCTATGATAAAAACCATGCTTATCACTCTTAAATAATTTAAATGGACCTTTAGTAAGTGTCTAAATTGACCTCTTGTCACTACCTCTCTGAGGTTAGGCGGGCGACTTACTGAGTACACGTTGTTTTTGTACTCATACTACACTTGCTGTGCGTTTTATTGCACAGGTACTTACATAGAAAATGTGGAGGATTCAGAGACTCAGGCGAGCTGCATCTTTCGGAGGCGATCCGCAGCTGACAGAGTCACCTTCATATTGTATCTATTTCATTTTAAATTTCCTTGTCCAGTTGTATTTCAGACATGCTTTGTAATATTTGTAAAATTCTTAGAAATAGCTCATGTACTTGTGACACCGGGTTCTGGGATGTGTATTGAGATAATTGTTTAAGTGAAATCTTTGGATCACTATTTTTAAATAACAGAATTTTATTTGATGTCGTATTTAATTTACGAAAATTTATTTATTTGATTATGTAATGCAAGAAAAGGTAACGGTTTCAAAAACATTAAAACATGAATATATTTCAACTCATTAAGGATTTGGCTTGACTGACAGTGGTGTCTGGCGTCATCACGACCTACGGATTTTGGGTCGTGACAACATGGTATCAGAGCGCTAGGTTCCCGTAGGTCTCACGAGTCATGATCAAGTCTAGTAGAGTCTTGCGGATCGGTACGGAGACGTCTATACTTATCTTCGAGAGGCTACAAGGCTGTTAGGAGTACTTCCCTTCTTGATTCTTCATCGTGCGAGTTGATTCCTTTGAGGCTTATGCTTATGTTCATTCCTATTAAATCTTACGCATCACGAAGCGCTTGCTATGATCTGGAATTTGAGGAATGGGAATGGTGCTACGAATGTAATTCGAGATGCTTCCATGTGTAAATGGTCGTGGTTGTTGTTATGGCCCTGTGAAAGGGTAATATGTTGTTTCAGCTCAATAATTGTGTTTCTAGGAGCCTTAAGGCTGTGCTCAGGTAGTGATGATGTTTGCAATTGATCGTTGCGCGGTGTCGTTATGATGATAGAATGTTTGCCCGTATGTTGAGGAAGATGAATGGTTTTGAAGGGAGGTCTCCTCAGAGTGTGATTTCGAGATTTCAGTGCTTTGTGCCGGCAGAGAAATGGCATTTTGGGTTATGAATGGTCCGGTTGGGATTGATAAAGTAGTAAGACTTGGTGTCTTCAAGGGAGATGAGGTATGCACCTGTGACGTGTAGTCGTCGTCTTTGATCGAATGAAATGTGTTAGGTTTGTCGGTGCTATGGTTTCTTCGGTTGCGTGGGGTCAGAGTATTGAGGAATGCGGGTTGCAAGGAATGATCCTGGAATGAGGCTAGGCGGTGGTTCCATTTCTAAGGGGTCAGGTGTAAGAAGCGGAAGTCGATCAGTCGCAAAGTGGGGGAGCGACAACACAACTTGGAATTTGAAGATATTTCTCGCACATTATGGGTGCCCATGAGGAGCGGACGAACTAGTAAGTTGGTAAATGAAGCAGGGCATAGGATGGGGTATTGAAGTCGCAGAGAGCGTGCATTCAGCGTCGTTGGGAGGTGTCCGCGGGTGATTTCCATTGGTAGGTTGTCTTCTCGGGATAGGTTAATAATGGCGGGGTTGGGAGGTTCTGTGAGGGATCCTAGTGGCTAGTCGATAGGAGTTAGAATGTGTGAATGATGCTAGAGAATTCGAGTGTTTAGGGAGTGCTAGCAAGGAAATTTGGAAGATTTGGACGGATTGGCTGAGCAAGATCGTGTTATCAGAGGAGGAAGAATCTTAGTAGTGTCTAAAGTGGTGCAAGGAGTAGCTTCAGGATAAGTGGGGGAGTCCCACCATCTGCAGTTGGGTTGTAGGATTGTCTTCGCACGGGGTTGAGGATTGTCGGCGAGTAGGCAAGTTATTTCAGCTAAGGAAAAAGGAGAAAAATGAAAATTGTGTGTGGGATTTGTTGAATATGTGCAGAAGTTGGCCATGTCGGATCAGGGTTAGGCTTTGGGCGAGTTGTAAGGATAGTGACTCAGTCACGTGTTTCATTGAAAAGGGTGTTCCTATGCTAGGAGAGCCTTGGAGTTGATTGTATTCGTGGCCAGTCAGATTAGGTGACTCTCAATAGCGGTCCTAGTGAGTTCAAAAGTTAAGAATGCGGCCATTAAAGATTTCAGGCAGCAATATGGTCGAGAATCGAGCTTTTGCAGAATAATTTCTGAGAAAGAGAAGGATGGTTGGAATGTTCTATGATATGTTTCAGCATGCATGATAATATTGGAGGAGTGAGAGAAATAGACTCCGGATTGAAGAAAGGATTATCAGAAGGCTATGAGACGGGTTGTGAAATTTGGGCAGCATAGTCTCGTGAATCAAGGTCACTCGGGATTTGTGGCAGTGATTGGTTCCTTGATGTGATTTAGTTATGCATGTGGTTTATGCCGGTGTATGCGGGGCTTGTCGGCCGTCGTAACGGAATTTATGTGGAAGCACTTGAGTGCTATGGCCTGTCAGGTATAGGCAAATCCCGGAAGGGTTATGTTGGTATAGACTACCACTTAAGATTTGCATGATTGGGTGATAATGGGAATTCACTCGTGTGTTGAGACCAACTCTTGAACTGAGTCAAGTAAAAAGTTTCTATATGATGAAGTGTGCACCCTATTGGTGGTTCGAAAGTTATGATGGAATTCTTGCGCTACCTCATGTTGGTATGTTAAGTGGGGGAAGCAATATGTAACTGGAACCAAGATTTAGGTCCGACGTTTATAAGGACGTCATGAGCTCGGAAGAGCAAGACAAGGTGATTTGAAAGTTCAGTGTAAGCTGGTGTTATCTTCAGTGTCACTTGAGATTGATATTCGGTGAAAAAGGGTTTGTACCCTGGTCATGGGTTCTTGATGTGTTTTGCTGCCTTAGTGTGGTTGCTGTTATGGATGCGCAGACTTGTTGTCTTGTGTGGAAGGTCGTGGAAGCATGACCGTGAAAAGATTGTATAAAGTGTGACATGTAGTCACTTGATGGATTTCAGATTTGGACCGAGTATGAAGAAGTGCAATATTGCTTAAATTGAGAATTTATGCATGGAGGGCGTTTGGTTCAGTTGATTATGGATTTTGGGGTGTTAGCCCCGGTGATGACGGTTGTTCTCGTGTATTATGAGAAAAAGTAGGGTTAATGTGGACCCAGGTAAAAGCTAATAGCTAAGTTTGGTGCGAGTAAGGTGGCTCGATGTTTGTGGATGGATTTATATATGATTATGGGCTTCGTGTGAGCCAGACATGTTCCTAGTAGAGCATCTTTTCATGGAAAGATATTAGAACAGCGGGTGTTGTTCCGTCTTCGTCAAATTTATGTGTTGTTGTGATTGTGCGTACAAGTTGTGAAACGGCTTGATAATTTCTTGTGTGTTGAATTTCCACGTAGCGGGGATGTTATGTGAGCATGATAGCTCTTGAGATCCAGAGTATATGTATATATATCGCACCTCAGTTGTGCTTGAGTTTTGTAGCCTATGGATTTAGCAGTCTCCCCAGGATGGTATTATGCACTCAGCGTGCTTGTGATTGATATTCAGTAATTCGTAATAGTGAGCAAATCAGCTCCGTATATATATATCTTCTTATGTAAATTTTATGTGTGGATCGGGTGGCACGTCGCCACGGGTATGTTATTTGGATCGGATTTCACGCCGCAACAGTGTGATGATAAGAAGGGTTAATATGTATTTACTTTCTTGTGATTTATATCTTATTTTTTGGTAAGAATTCATATTAGTTGCGTGAGTTGAGTCGTTCCTTCCTGAGTCATTTCTTAATATCATGTTCGAGTTATGGTCTAATGGTGCGATGTGGTATCATGTGAGGTTGTTGGCCATGTTTGGGGTGATTTGTTGTCTGAGCAGTTCATACTGGGTGAGACAAGATTATCGGATCAGGGATCAGTGCGATAAGGTTATGTGAAGTGTATATTAAAGAACAAATACCATCATACAGGTTCATAAGGAAAGTGACGATTCTAGTCAAGATAAGGTACTCCGGGATTTGTTAACTCTGCAGTTGAGTGTGAATTTATGCGCATTCCCTCCGTTGTGGTTGTATCGCCAGCATTATAGCAGGATGTCTGTATAATTGTTATGAGGTGCATCAGGAGCATCAGATTTGTGGACCTTGGCTAATAAGGTTCAGGGAGCGTCGTTGTGGTCAGACGATGAGTTATGTGGTGCATGGTGCCGATTCAGCAAGGGTATGTAGTTATGATCTGGTATATTGTGTGCTAGTTGATGAAGTGCTTATATATATTGAAACTAGGCCTGGAAATTTCAGGTGTTTGAATGAATTCTGAGCTTATTATATGGATAAAGAAGAAATCTCCAGATTTGATCAAGCTATTGTGCTCGACTAGGTTGTGGTAGCACGGGCAGGTGCTCGAGATGTTAAACACTGATTTCAGGTAACTCCAGAGCAGTTCTTAGCACGTTCGAGGACAAACGTAGGTTTAAGTGGGGGAGAATGTAACGACCCGACCGGTCATTTTGAGCTCTAATGCGTTATTTAGCGGTTTGAAGTCGTGAGCAGCTCCGTTTCAAGTATTATGACCCGTGAGCGTGGTCGGAATTGAATTCCAGGAAGTTTAGAATTGATTTGGAAAGGAAATTCCCATTTCAGAAGCCTTAAGTTGGAGAAATCAACTAAGATTGGAATTTTGAGTAAACGATCTCCGAATCAGGATTTGAAGGTCTCAACAGGTTCGTATGATGATTTCGGACTTGGGTGTATGTCCGTATCGGGTTTTGGATAACCCGAGAGCGTTTCGGCGTATATTGTGGAAGTTAGAATTATAGAAAGATTTCATGAATTTGGGATTGAAGTGCATATCAGTGATGTTGGTGTCCGTTTGGGATTCCGAGTCTGGAAATAGCTCCGCATGGTGATTCTGGAATTGGGAGCGCGATCGGAAGTGAATTTGGATGACCGTAGGTCATTTGGCTAAAAATTAAAATCTAAAGGTTTTTGGGAAATACGGTCGGAAATGGAAGTTTTGATATCGAGGTCGGAATGCGATTTCGGAAGTTGGAGCAGGTCCGTAATGTTGAATATGACTTGTGCGCAAAATTTGAGGTCAATCGGGCGTGATTTGATAGGTTTCGGAGGCGGATGTAGAAGTTTGAAATTCTAAGTTCTTAAAGAATTGGATTTGAGTGTGCTTCGTGATTCCGGCGTTGTTTGATATGATTTGAGGGCTCGAGCAAGTCCGTGTTATGTTTTGGGACAGGTTGGTATGATTCGATGGGGTCCTGGGGGCCTCGGGTGGATTCCGGGTGGTTAATGGATCAAGATTTGAAATTTGAAGAAGTTAAGATTTGCTGTCATCTGATGTTACCACACCTGCGAGGATTTGGCCGCAGGTGCGGGTTGGGCACCGCAGGTGCGATGGATCTTCCGCGCCTGTGAAGCCGCAGGTGCGGACAAGGGGGCGTAGGTGCAATTTGGCTGAAGTTGAGTGAAACCACAGGTGCGGGAGATTTGGTCGCACATGCGGGATCGCAGGTGTGGAGGAAGGACCGCAGGTGCGGAAATCGACCTGGGCATAATGTTTTAAAACGAGAATTTTGGGTTCATTTGTCTTCATTTCTTCATGGCTTAGGCGATTTTGGGAGGCTTCAGAAAGGATTCCTTCATGCATTGTCAAGGTAAGTCAATTCCTCCCGTTTGTAAGTTAAATACAAGATTATTACATAGATTTGGTAGTGGAAATTGAGAAAAAATTGGAAAATATTGAAGAAACCTAGAATTTTGGAAATTTGAATTTTAGCCACGAATTGAGTATGGAATGTAGAGTAAATTGTATATTTGAGTTAGTAAGGCTATGGGTAGAACGCACCTTCGAGAAATTTCGGATTTTCGGGTACGTGGGCCCGAGGGCATTTTGGTCATTTCAATGAGCGGGGTCGGGAAAAATATATAATCTGAATTTTTTGTGAGTATTAGGATGAATTCTCATTGCTTTGTCATTTATGTGGTGGTTTCGGAGCGTTATACGTCCGTTGGAATTATCGGAAGGGCTTGGAAGTCGGTGTTGGAATTTCGGAGCGAGGTAAGTCTCCTTTCTAGCTTTGTGAGGGGGAATCGTCTCCCTAGGTGAATTAATTCACTACATGCTATTATCTTCGGAAGCTACGTACGCACGAGGTGGGAGTCCGTGTGTAGCTACTATTATGCCATGTTCGGGTAGCCTAGGACCCACTAACAGCTTTATGTGTGTACCTGTAACCCTGCCTGTAATATTAAACTGCTAATATGACCGAAAACGTAATTAAATGTCTAAAAGAAAGCCAGAGCTCACATTGTTAACCTTCTAAAAAGAGAGTTTGTTTCCGCTGTGAATATGTGTGTGTCACACCTCTTTTTGCCACACACCCATTTTACGAGGTTGAGTTAGAAGAGTTTTTCCAATTATAGTGACGTTTTGAAAAGGGATTATTTATTATTTAGAGTCGCCACTTGGAATTGAGTTTTGGTGTTCCAAGTAACCTTTTATTTTGAATCACTTATCAAAAGGAAGATTTGACTCTTAATTTATGGTCTACGAAAATAGAAGACTGAGTAAGGAATTTTGTTGACCGAGGGGAAGGTGTAAAGCACCCCTCGAGTCCCGTGGTTCTAGCACAGTCGCTTTTATTGATTAATGTCCAGCTTAAATCAATTCTTGGATATTCTTATATTTTATTGATTATGGTTTGCCTACTACCGCTTAATTAATTATTGTAATTTTTTTTTTATGTGTTCACTAAGATGCGGTACGCACACAAGGTACTTCTTTGAAATTAAATGTTAAACCAAGGTACGGAAAGTACACATGATTATAACATAATTATTTTAAATTTAAGTGCATCGAGACGCGGGAATGCGCACATGATCCTCTTATTACTTAAGCATATCAATCCAAGGTTCGGGTATGAACACATGAGCCAATATTTAAAGTACATCTAAAGATTTTCTAGTCTATTTATAGTATTTCATTCCTAAGCTTGAGATTATTTGTGAAGGTCATGGATTATGGATATAAAATTGTGGAAGAGGTGGTATGATTCAGTTAATTGGAAATATGTATTATAAAAATAGGAGAGGAACGTTTTGACCTCATGGAATCTATTTATTTTGGCACAAGTCCTTTTGAAGTCAATATAGTCCCAATGGCTCAAATAGTCTTTTTAACAATCCTAAATCTTACTTTCAATCTCTGCTAGCAGACACAAATTAACCTCTCCTTATTATATTTCAATATGGTTCTATCCAAAATAACACATCAAACCGCACTACCTAATAATGCTCAAGACTTAAAATTCATAAGAGTAATACACTCATCTACAACATAACCTGATCTAAAATGGCCCATAACATTCTTTTACAAACTAAGCAATCAACATTCATATGACTAATGTCCACAGAAAATTAATTATTGTATCATATAAAGTGATGAAAACTTACTAACACAAACATTCAAGCACCAAATTGAGAAGGTTTGATGAAAGCTAGTAAAGCATGGTATTTCGAGCAAAGCAGTGGAAGAAAGAAAAGAATAAAATTTTAAAATCTTTCAATATAAAAAAAAATAAAAGTAAGTTTAGAGCCATATCTATCCCAAACGTAATAAATTAAATACTCCCGATTTAGTTTGAGCAAATATTACAACCTAAAATACATGAATTAGATAATTTAAAAAAAATAGATTAATTGATCAAAATGACTACGAAAGACATGCTTAACACAAAAGACATGAAGACGTTAAAGAATCTAAAGAAAATATTTTTTCATAATGCTTATCCAATTAGAAGAGTAATACAAATACAAGCGATAATATAAAAAATGAATACAACTGAATGAACTATACGCCTTAAGCCTTTGCAGGAATCATTCATCACATAATTTTTTTTTTTTTAGTTTTCCATCTAAATTTTATTAAACCAAGTTCTGACTTTGCTAAGCTATTTTACATTCCAAAACTCAAGTAGCAGATATAATTCCATGAAGTCACATTTTGGTGATTTGCCATAAAAATATTTTTCCTTAAATACATACTCAAACAAAGATGAGGGTTAGTTTAAAAGTTATTAAACAAGGTCCTACCAAATATTTGTTGCAAGATTACCAATCCCAAAGCCTACACTATCAAAGAAAAGAAAAACAGTAAAAAAACTCCCCTAAGATTTTACCCAAACACTACAATAAAGTAGGACTTTTATCTTCTAACAAG
>ML340841.1:0-41482 GCA_005239505.1 Nicotiana paniculata | reverse complement strand
TTCTTTGAAGAAGTACGGAACAAAGAGGCACGATTCAATAAACCCTCGAGCTCATCAGCCACGAGAAATTAACCTGATCAAGACAGGGAAGAGACACGGGCAGAATGAATCTGGACAAAGCTACGGGCAGATTCAAGGACCCACAATTGATTACTCGTACGTTATGTAACTGTACTCCAATTACCGTTATCCTTTGTAACGCCTCATTAATATCATAATTACTCATTAATGGGCAATCATAGCAAGAGTTGTACGTTATATGAAGGAATCTCCTATATAAGGGACGGAAATACAGCTTGTAAAGACATATGATTTTCGAATACAATCTACTGTGCTTTTCTATATTTCTGAAATATTGTCTATTACTCGTTTCTCTTATTTCTTTGATTATCAGTAACCCAAATTCATCCTAGAAATAGCTTTGGTCAAAGGATCTAATTCTTTGGTTAAACATATAGTACAATTCCAAATTCAAAGGTGTAAATTTGAAAACCTCAAGTCTCGTATGTCTGAAGTTGATTCAAAACGGCTATTTTAAGATGGTGGGGATGAGACATAATTAGAAGAAGACAAAAAATGTATATTTTAAATTTGCGGACACAGTGCGTCTATCCATAAAGCTTGTTATGTAGTTGAAGGAACACCTGAGGAAGCTTCTATAAATTTGATGTGCGACAATTTTTATCACTCTTATTGAATTTTAGTTTGTATCAGTAGATTTTAAATATGGTCGCGAAACAAGGTAGGATTTTAATTCGTTATTCGGTTTGGCTCAAATACTATAAATGAGGAACAATTGTTGTATGGAACTTTTTTGTATTACATTCGTCTTACGTTGATACTTCATTTGACTGCTAAAAGACAGTCCAATATTTTTTTTTAACAGTCAATTTACCAAGTTTCATTTGATCATACATTGAATTAATCGCAATTTCAAATATGATGTCCAAAAAGATTAATTTTCCCGTTTTCTATTTGTATTTTGCCCTCTTTATGGTAAACTATTCGAGCTTTTTTAGAATGGTTAAGTTAGTCGTATGGATTAAATCTTCTTGTTTACTATTTGTTTCAAGCTTTATCTTCCTCCAGGTTGTCTCCACTAGCCATCGATATAGCCACACTCAAAATTTTGATCTACTAAGATAGAAAATTACACTCAATGACCCCAAAAATGAACATTTTTTATTTTTTGACTTCCGCTTGCCCTATGCATACATTTTTAAGGTAAAAAGTTAAAAAATTTGACCATGAGGCAAGGGATGGACAATACTTATTAAACTTAGGGTTCGTTTGGTTTGAATATGACTTATGTCGGGATAATTTATACTGGTATAAGTTATTCTGAGATTATTTTTTATCTATTATTAGGTATGTTGTATTAAATATGACAATTGCATAATTTGTAAGAAGAATATATAAGTTATACCGGTGCTAATTACCCCACCCTCTATAAGGTATAAGTTATCCCGGTGTTAATTTTAATCCTGGAATAACTTATACCTGATTTGCTAATCAAACGAAGGATTAAGGTGATATTAAATTTGTATACCATACCTTCTTATACCTCGTACCAAACGACTCCTTAAAGTTTTGTCATGGTAAAAGTTATGTCAAAATGATCAAGATTACCCACTTCCAAAACAATTCTTGCAATGACCCTTGGAGTAGAAAGAGCTGACATTTTTATATTTTTTATGTCTCTAACTTCATGTTCATTTTAAATTTCAAAATATCGAACTTTCTTGTTATGCAAAAGAATAATAAAATTATGTTCTTCTATTAGACTAATAGAGTTTTTAGCAAAAATTATCCCTTATCTTTGAGGGTTAGTTAAACTTTCTCCTTCAAATATAACCCTAAGCACCATTCATCCTTTAAATTTGCAAAATCTAAGCATATATAATCCACGTAACACAAAACACTACTTCCGTTACATATAACCTGCACGTGAAGCTTAAAAACAAATAAGAAAATCCACCACTTTCACCCTTTCAATAAGTGAATTCCGTCTTCCTAAAAACCTGCATTTCGATGCTGTTAACTCTCTGCAAATCGCTATTTTTTTATGAGAGTTTATATAACTTTGTGCCAAAGCAAAAACGAAATTAGCATATGGTTATTACCAGCAAAAGTTTCCAGGCCAACACGGCCACATTGCTCTATTTGGAAAACACTAGAGTCAACTCCAATTCTTAAACAATTTCTTATTTGGCTCACAATCAAGGTTCCCATGAAGTATTTCTCTTCTTTCTTAAGTTGCTTGCTAGATTTTAGAAAGTGTTAAGATCTTATCAGAGAGTATTTCAATATTAGATTGTATGTTATATTGTATGTCTGATATAGTCAAAGATCGCAGGTAAAGAAACGTGATCTTAGGAATGCGCTCTTGACTTGTGTGTCTTGATTTATGTATGTAATTTAGGTGTAATCTACCTTTTGAAGTATGAAGTGAAATATACTTACATCATTCACATGGTATCAGAGCCGGCATAAGTAGCCCTTTCCGATGACTACTCCGACAGCTTTTTTCCAGCAGCCACTATTCACTAGGCTTTTTGCGCCCATCTCTAATTTTCATTCCAGGTTTGTGAGGGCCGGTCATTCCGGCTCTAGTAACCAGAGAAGAGTATCAGTCATCCTTCTCAGGGAAGTTCTCGAATCTTGTTACCCTTTTGAGTCGAATCACCTAATAGGCTCATATTCTCCAGATCTGTAACCACCACTTTTTTCATCCATTTCTCATAGCCATTGTAGTCACCTTTCAATTACCGGATTGTTTTTGGGAAAGGAAATTAAAATTGGGGTTGAAGAGAAAATTAAAAACTTGAGAGTGTTCTGGTGAGTCTTTGTTTGGTGGGTCACGTGAGGTGCAAGAAAGTTTTAGTTTCTGATGAGATTTTCCCTAGCTAATTTTTTTTTTAGTTTCAAGTCCCACTTTACTGTATTTCCTTACATGTGGTGGGTATTTTTTCTGACGAGTCTTCGTTTCCACAAAATCTTATTTTGTTTCCTTACACAATGCTCTTGCTTTGATTCTCTATCCCACATCATTTGCTCACTTGCCTTTCTAAAATTAAAATTTCAAAATGGCAAGTGATCCTTCACCAACATATGATATTAAACCATTTTTTACTTCAATTTCAAATCTTTCCACTATTACAACTGTTAGATTACAAGGTAGTGATAATTACACACCATGATATTCTTCGGTTGACATGTGATTTATGTGACAGGGATATGAAGATCACTTAGTCAAAAGTACTAGCGATATTGATACTAGTGAAAGAATGAACTGGACTCGAATTGATGCACAATTGTGTAATATTTTATGGAATTCTTTGGATCCTAAATTACTCAATTATTCCAGTTTTGTAAAACTTGCTATAAGGTTTGGACTAAAGCTAAGGCTTTGTATACGAATGACGTACAACGTATATACAAAGTTGTCTCAGATCTAGTCCAACTGCTGCAGGATAATCAAGATATGGCGAGTTATTTAAGACAAATAGATACACTGAAGGATCAATTTGATTCTCTTATATGCAAGAGTAGGAAAGAGATAAGTCCTTTATGATTTTGGCATTGAAAGTTCTTGGATCTGATCTAAGATCTGTAAGGGATCAAATCTTGTCAAGTCCCATAGTTCCTTCCCTTATAGACGTATCTACTCGGTTATTGTGTATCTATTCATAAACAATTGATACTAAGCTCTGTGTTAGTTGTGCAAAATAAGATCCAAAGGGACAAAATGTATCTCAAAGGGGGAAAGGTAAAAGCTCTAGACCTTACTGCAATTATTGCAACAAGCCCGGTCATACTCGACAAACTTGTTGGAAGCTGCATAGTCAACCAGTACGTCCTAACAATCACAGTTGCTTCTCATGTAGTTCAGACTCGTGAAGATATAGATGGTCAACAAACCAATTCTATTACTTTTTCAGAGAAGATTATAGTGATTATTTGTAGTATCAAGAGGCTAAACAACAATTTGTTTTATCAGACATATCACAAATTGGTAATTCCTTTGCTTGTTTGACCAGGTCTTAACCCATTTCTCAACATGCTCTGCAGTAATTCATGCTAATGGCTCATGAACTGAAGTAAAAAGAGTATGAAAAGTGCAGCCTCTTCCCTCTATTTCCTTCAACTCAGTTTTATTTGCTCATGAATACCTATTTAATTTGGTTTCCATTAGCAAATTAACCAAAAATCTCAATTGTTCTGGCACTTTTTTTTGCTAACTTTGTTGTTGTGCAGGACCGGGGTATGTGGGAAAACAATTGGAACGGGATATAAGTCACAGGGACTATATTACTTGTCCAAATCACAACCTCTAGTTTCCTTCACTTCCGCTGCCTTAGCGGATCTTCTCCATAATCGATTAGATCACCCGAGTCTTGCAAAACTTCAGAAGTTAATTCCTAGTCTTACATTGTCGTCTATTGAATGTGAATCTTGTAAACTTGGGAAACATACTCGCACTTTGTTTCCCAAAAGAGTTAATAATAAGGCCTCGTCTATGTTTGACATTGTTCACTCAGATGTGTGGGGTCCTAGTCGTGTTGTTTCAAGTTTAGGGCTTCAATATTTTGTTACTTTTATTGATGACTTTTCTCGTTGCACATGGGTATTTTTAATGAAAAATCGTTCTGATTTATTTGCTATTTTTCAAAAGTTTTGTGTTGAGATAAATAATCAATTTGGTGTTTCAGTAAAGGGATTACGTAGTGCCAATGCCAAGAAGTACTTGTCATCTCCCTTTGATAATTTTATGTCATTTTTAGGGAATCACTCATCAAACTTCTTGTGCATATACTCATTGCTTGTTATCTAATCAATAGAATTCCCTCGACTATGTTGCAGCATCAAAGTCCTACCTCCATTCTCTTTCCAGATCAAAATCCTTATCATCTACCTTTGGAAGTGTTTGGATGTACCTGCTTTGTTCATGATCACAATCCTGGAAATGACAAACTCCAACCAAAATCAGTTAAGTTTGTCTTTCTAGGATACTCTCGTTACCAGAAAGGTTGCAGGTGCTACAATGAAAAAACAAATAAATATTTACTACTTCATATGTAACCTTGTTTGAGACATCTCCATATTTTTCCCTAAAAACTACAAGAAAAAATTTGATTCCTCAAGTGTTGCCAGTACCTATCTTTCTAAGCTACAGATCAGTCTTCCAAACAACCCTGAGGTCGCTCCTCCTCCTCTTCAAGTCTACTCTCGTCGTGCTCGTCTTCCTGCTCATATCAATGATATCGCTACTCCTGATCCAATTACGTTAGTAGCTCCTGATGACTCATCTCTTTCCCCTTCACCACCTGCTCCAGTCATGCCTTCGTCAGATGCAGTAACTCCCCCAATTATCATATGCAAAGGTATACGCACTACTCAAAGACCAGTAAGATATAACTATTTAAGTTATAATCTATTGTCCCCTTTATATTATACCTTTGTATCTACCTTGTCTAATGTGCCTATACCTAAAACTATTGACGAAGAATTAGCACATCCAGGGTGAAGAGGTTCTATGATCGAAGAAATGACTGCTCTAGAAACCAATAATACTTGGGAATCGGTCCAGTTACCGGAGGGAAAATCTACCGTTGGATGTCGATGGATATACACAGTAAAAGTAGGTTCAGATGGAATAATTGATCGGCTAAAATCTTGCCTTGTTACCAAAGGATACACCCAAATTTATGGCTTTGACTATGGTGACACATTTTCTCCAGGTTCCAATATTGCATATGTCCTATTGCTTATCTCTTTAGCAGCAGTGAGTCATTGGCTGTTTCATCAACTAGATATTAAGAATGTTATCTTACATGTCGAGATTGTAGAGGAAGATTATATGGAGCAACCTCCTGGGTTCGTTGCTCTGGGGAAGTCAGAATTAGTATGTCGTCTAAAACGTTCATTGTATGGCCTCAAGCAATATCTGAGAGCATGGTTTGGCAGATTTAGCTCTGTTGTCCAAATATTTGGGATGTCTGGAAGTGAAGCAGATCACTCTGTTTTCTCTCAACATAATGGTCCAGAAAAGAACATTTATTTGGTCATTTATGTTGATGACATTGTCATAAGTGGAAATGATCATGAAAGAGTATCTCGGCTAAGACAACATCTGTTTCGTCACTTTCAAACTAAGGACTTGGGGAAGCTAAAGTATTTCTTGGGAATCGAGGTAGCATAATCTAAGACAGGCATTGCTATCTCACAGATAAAATATGCTTTAGACATACTAAATGAGACATGCATATTAAACTGCAAACCCGTTGACCCTCCTATATACCCAAATGTGAAACTTGTCCCTGGACAGGGGGAGCCATTTGAAGATCTTGGCAGATATCAAAGACTGGTTGGTAAACTAAGTTATCTCACTATTACACGTCTAGATATTTCATTTGCAATAAGTTTGGTTACGCAATACCTCCAAGCTCAGTGTAAAGATCATTGAGACGCAATTATTCGTATCCTAAGATATAACAAAAGAGCTCCAGGACAAGGACTGTTATATAAAGAGAAAGGTCACACTGACATTGTTGGATATTCTGATGCTGATTACGCAGGTTCTCCGTCAGATATACGCTCTACTTCTGGGTATTGTGTCATGAATGGAGGAAATTGATGATAGGATATAATTGTGTATTTTGGCCATTAATTACACTCTAATTTGCTGCACTTTACTAGTGTTTGAGCTTTAAATGGTATTATTTTGCACTGAATGTGTGTTTTATGTTTTGTAGGAACGATTTCGAGTAACGATGAGGTTGTGGAGCTAACTCGAGAGATTCTGGAGCTTTGAAGTCTGAGTAAAAGCCCATGGATTAAGTTGGGATCGTGTTAGAGAGTCAACGGACAATAGTGCACTTAACGAGAGAAACAAGAATTGAGCAGGAATCCACCCAGGTGTGCGAGCGCGCACTGGGCGTGCAAGTATAGTAGAACATTGTCCAAAGTGCGCGGCCATATGCGCGATTACCTGCCCAGGTGCACGGTCGCGCACGTCCAGTTCGGAAACTTTCCCAAGCCTATTTTGTAATTTCGGAGGTGACTCCTCTGGACCTATATGAATCTCACCTCGTCTAAAAAGAGTGTATCTTATATTTTGAGAGCAACTTTTGGTGAGATAAGACGGAAGGGAACAACGGAAACGCAAAATACTTGTTCCAATTATTCAATAAAGAAGTTTTAGGAATTGTAATGTCTTCTTGTTCTTCTAATACTTTTGTGATGAATAACTTCTCCACTATGGAGTAATATTTCTTAGGGTTATTGACGGATGTTGTAATTTGACTATGGTTTTGGGTTTTATTGTCTGTTAATATCCCGAATTCATTGAATGAGCTATTAATTGAATTGCAAGGCCTATTGTGGTTTTACTTTAATCAAAAGAGAAGTTTTGTTGCTATTTGCATTGTGCTATATTATGTGGGTTGACTTTACCCCTTTTATAGGTAATCGAAGGAGCTTGGAGAATTATCAATTAACTCAGCTAGAAGAATAATCAAGAGGTGTTCTTCGAATGATCATTCATTCACTATATTTGTGCATATGTTCATAGGACATGTTATTAGGTTGATTAAGGGAACTCTCATTCAATCGGAAGAAGAATTCGAATCTCTAAGGTATCCTAATCATCTATTGAAATCGAAGGAGTTAATAGAAGTTAAGAGTGAACTTAACACAGAGTTACCCGGAATAATAGTTGATCACATATCTTGTCACATCCCTTATTTCTCACCTTGATCTTCATAGTTGCTACTTAGTCATTAAAGTGCCATTAGTTTCTTACAATTGATAATCTTAGTTTTATTAGTAGTCGATAATAACATCAATCAAAGGTTTATTATCCTGGATAATGTTGAGCTGAAGATTTATTAGAACATTATTTAAATCAATCCCTGTGGAGACGATTTAATACTATACTATCCTTGACTAGAGAGCCTATGTTTTATACACCAGTTTTGCGCTCGTCAAAACCGCGCATCAGGTAAGTTGTCCTTTTTCCTTTTAATTTCGGACCCCCCCCCCCCTCATAACCCCNNNCTTTTAATTTCGGTCCCCCCCCCCCCCTCATAACCCCCAATTCTAATTTTTCCCTTCTTCTCCCCCCCTGCACTAACGACTAAATCGCCCTTCCCCTTCTCTCCTCTCATCTTTGTAAGAAAAACAACATCACACCACCAACCTACTCATCTCCCTTCACCCATCCCCACAAGCTCTCTTCCAAAAATACCCTCAGGTATGTGAGATTCTTTCTCTCTCTTTTATTTTTTTTAATTTGTTTTATTTTGTTATTTCTTTTTGTTCTCACTTTTCGTATGGGGGGGGGGGGGGNTGTGGGTGGGGGGGGGGGGGGGGGGGGGGGAGTTTCACCATGGAGTCTGACCATATAGTTTCTAGGAGTGAAAGTGGTGTATTCTTAGTCAAGTTAGGGCTACAATTGCTTTGTAGGGGGTTAGGACCAACTTTGCATGTCAAGTGTTTATATAAATTCCACAATGAGATTGAGGATGTAATTTTGTGACCAAGTGCGATGGTGAAGTCTGAGTAGCCTCTCTAGGTTATCCATGTGATTCATTAGCTAATAGTTGGCGGTTTGTTACAGGTACTATGGCGCCATCCAAGAAATGAAAAACCACATGTGCCTCCACAAGTGGTCAAGCGGGCACATACCGGTCACGAGCTTCGGCATCTGCTCGCCCGTATGATCAGAACAAGTTCGTCTCCTGGGAATCCCAGGAACGATTCCAAAACAAGGAAAGTAAGAAGCCCATACCTGAGAGGGGAATAAATATTGGGTCTCTGGAATGACTTCCCAGAGTATGTAATGAATTGGTCACGCGAGCTTGAGGGTATTCTTTGAAGAACCTGATGAGGCAAACTTAATGGTTGTTCGGGAGTTTTATGCAAACTGTCTGGAACATGACAACCATGTTTGCACACCCCAGAGGAAGAGAGTAGACTTATCAAAATAAGCCATCTGAAGGGCTTATCATTTTCCAGAATACGTGGAAGACCCTGATACAGGTGACTACTACGCCACGCACCGTGGAGAACCATACATGTGGCGCATTTTCTTTGCAACCATTTGTGCACTTGGGAAAGAGGTAGTGTGGATAAAGGAGGGGCATAAATTTCACTTGCCTTTGAATGGAAGTGCTGGCTCCACATCATCAATAACCGCTTGTTGCCTTCAGGAAACACCACTAAGGTGAATGGTCCCCGGGCGGCTCTAATTTGGTGCTTTGCCAATGGCCACGAGTTTGATGTGACTCATATCCTTTAAGACAAAATGACCATTCGTTGTCTTGTGAAAAGGTATGGGTTCTTTTTCCCATCATTGGTCACTCGATTATGCCGTGAGGCACGAGTACCGGAAAATAGGGCCATGGATAGAAAAGTTAAGCGCGAACAAAAATTCCGGGCTGAAAAAGTTGTAATTTGGAAGGAACCTGTTGTGGAAGATAGTGAGGAATCTGATGAGCCTGACGAGGGAAATGAGGAGCACGGTGAGGATGTCTCTGCTTCTCCACCTCATGATCAGGGTGTTGGTGAACCTTCAGGCGGCGGATGGGACATGAGAATGAGCGCATTAGAGCAGGAGATGGCACAAATGCGTACTTCTGTCACTGATTTGGGTACTCGAGTGGACGCCCTTGCTACATAGAATGCCAAATCCGAGAAGAAGATCATGGCATGGCTGTGTGCACTTGGCAGGGCTTGTCATCTTGACATCGGCACTATCCGACACGGACTGACTTGATCAGGGGAGTTTTTCTTCACCATTGAATCTTTCTTTGTGTGTCATGGGGACATGCCACCATTTAAAGTGTGGGGTGGGGGATATTTGTATGTTGTATGTACATGAGTTTTGTTTTTGGTAGTTGTAGTTTTTATTTGTTAGTTGCAGTAGTTAGAAAAAGAAAACAAATACATAAATATTTTAAATTTTTTGATTTTTCCGGACGATAGATATCATTCGACGGGTATTTGAGGGATTAAAGTCGAAAGAAAAAAATAAGGTTTTAGTTTGTTAGGTAGTGTATTAAATCTCCCTTGGTTTTTCTTTGTGTCGTTGTTCTTTTCCAAGGGTTTTAATTGAACCGGATATAATTAGTTTTTATTTTGATTAGGAGTAGGAACCTTGAGCTATGTTTTGGATGGAAGGCAATATCTCTTGGCTCTATTATGCCTTGAGAACAGTGAGTGCTTTTGTTGTGACTCTTAGGCTCAGTTTTTGACTCTTGTATAAGTACCTTAAATTGTATGATCTTAACTCTGCCTCACTACTTTGATAGAGTGTCTTGATAGTCCAATATGGAGTGAGTTATGTGCCATGTGTGTGTGAGATTTGTATTATTCATTGCATTGCATTTGATGTCTAGAACTTGTCCTGTGTGTTTGCAAAGCGAAATAGTAGTTGTATCCAGTCTTGAAAGTGATATAGGCATTTCTTTGTTGAGCCAGTTATATGCCTTATCCACCTAAGTGTTATGTATCTTATCTAACCTTTTTGAGCTTGTAATCTTGTTTCTTTGCAACCACATTACAAGCCTTACCTATTTATTTGAATTGGCCCGCTATTTGAACCTTTTACCTCTCACAAGCACTTGAAATTGTTATGAACTTTGTAAAAGTTGAAGTGTGAGGTGGTTGATTTGGTTTTAGAGTGGAACAAATGAAATCAGGAGAAAGGTGCATTGTATTGAAAAAGTGAGAGCCACTTGAATAAAAAGAGAAAAGTAAAAAAATTATTGTATTGTTGTGCAAAATATTCTTTGATAGTGGTAACTCTTGATATAATTGTGCTTAAAAGAGAAAGGAGTTAATATATATTGATGTGAGAGTGGAGTATGGTTTGACATAAGTGTGTGATTCTGAATGGTTAAGTATATATATTAAAAGTGCTTAGGGAGGTGTAGTCACTATTATATCCAAATGTATCATACCCATCCTGCAACTTACATTACAACCAATTAAAGTCCTATTTGATCCTTTACTGAATGAACTAAATTAGTAGAGTAGTACACTAAGGGCAAGCCTATGGTTCATCTTTGTGGCATATGAATGTTGTTTCTGAGAGTGAGTGAATTCTTCCTATCTTGAGTTCTTAATTGTTCTGAATGTTTATTGTGTTTGGAACTATTCTCTATTAAAGTGTGAGGGCACTGGATTTACGAAGGAAAGGTAATGCTTGACCTTTGTGTTAGAGTAAGTGAGCGGGTTATAAATAATGTGTGGTGTTTTTGAGTCAAATCTTGAGGTTAAGATGTTACGATATTGTACTTAATCTGTTTTAAAGGGTCCTTGTGTGATGAGTCATGAGAGTTGTTGGAAAATGTCATATTTTAGGTGAAGTATAGTTTGATTGCTCGAGGACGAGCAATGGTTTAAGTATGGGGTGTTGATGGTAGGCTATAATTGCATATTTTGGCCATTAATTGCATTCTAATTTGCTGCACTTTACTAGTGTTTGAGCTTTAAATGGTATTATTTTGCACTGAGTGTGTGTTTTATGTTTTGTAGGATCGATTCCGAGTTACTATGATGTTGTGGAGCTAGTTCGAGCTATTCTGGAGCTTTGAAGTCTGAATAAAATCCCATGGATTAAGTTGGGATCAGGATCGAGGATCAACGGACAATAGTGCACTTAACGAGAGAAATAAGAATTGAGCAGGAAGCCACCCAGGTGCACGAGCACGCATTGGGCGCAAGTATAGCAGAACACTCTCCAAAGTGCGCGGCTATATGCGCGATCACCTGCCCAGGTGCGCGGTCGCGCAGGTACAGTCCCGAAACTTTCCCAAGCCTATTTTTGTAATTTTGGAGGCGACTCCTCTGGACCTATATGAAGCCCACCTCGTCTAAAAAGAGGGTATCTTTGATTTTGAGATCAACTTTTGGGGAGATAAGATGGAAGGAAGAAACAGAAACGCAAAATACTTGATCCAATTCATTCAATACGGAAGTTTATTTGATTTTGGGAATTGTTCTTTTAATACTCTTGTGATGAATAACTTCTCCACTATGGAGTAATCTTTCTTAGGGTTATTGACGGATGTTGTGGTTTGACTATGGCTTTGGGTTTTATGTTTTGTTAATTGCCCAAATTCATTGAATGAGCTATTAATTAAATTGCAAGGCTTATTATGGTTTTACTTTAATTGAAAGAGAAGTGTTGCTGCAATTTGAATTGAGCAATATTGTGTGGGCTGATTTTACGCCTTTTCTAGGTAATTGAAGGAGCTTAGAGAGTTATCAATTGACCCAGTTTAGAAGAATAATCGAGAGGTGTTCTTTGAAGGATCATTCATTCACTGTATTTGTGCATATGTTCATAGGACCTATTAGTAGGTTGATTAAGGGAACTCTCATTCATTCGGAAGAAGAATTAGAATCTCTAAGGTAGCCTAATCATCTATTGAAATCGAAGGAGTTAATAGAAGTTAAGAGTGAACTTAACACAGAGTTACCCGGAATAATAGTTGATCACATATCTTGTCACAACCCTTATTTCTCACCTTGATCTTCAATAGTTTCTACTTAGTCATTAAAGTGCCATTAGTTTCTTACAATAGATAATCTTAGTTTTATTAGTAGTCCATAATAACATCAATCAAAGGTTTATTATCCTGGATAATGTTGAGCTGAAGATTTATTAGAACATTATTTAAACCAATCCATGTGGAGACGATTTAATACTGTACTATCTTTGACTAGAGCCTAAGTTTTATATACTGGTTTTGCGTTCGTCAGAAATCTAGTCTCTTGGAAAAGTAAAAAGCAAGACGATGTTGCTAGATCTAGTGCCGAAGCAGGATAATGAGTTATGGCCCTTGCTACATGAGAGCTTATTTGGTTGAAACAGCTCCTCCAAGAGTTAAAATGTGTTGAGTACAAACAGATGATAATAATATATGACAACCAGGCTGCTCTTCATATCGCCTCTAACCCACTTTTTCATGGAACAACGAAACATATAGAGGTGGATTATCATTTTATTAGGCAGAAGATTGAGTCTGGATGCGTTGCCACTAGCTTTGTCTGTTCAAATGACCAATTGGAAGACGTTCTTACTAAGTCCCTTAGAGGACCGCAGATTAAATACATTTACAGCAAGCTTGGAACATATGACATGTATGCTCCAGCTCGAGGAGGAGTGTTAAGATCTTGTGAGAGAGTATTTTAATATTAGATTGTATGTTAGATTGTATGTCTGATATAGTCAAAGATTGTAGGTAAAGAGGCATGATCTTAAGTATACGCTCTTGACTTTTGTGTCTTCTTTTGTTTATATAATTTTAGGTGTAATCTATCTTTTGAAGTATGAAGTGAAATACACTTACATTATTCACAGATTAGATACTCAAACTTTCAACAGAGAAAAGGAAAAAGTCCTTCTAATTATTTATAGTTTTGATTCATCTCTATCTCAGAGTACAAATACTCCACATGCAGAGAAACGGGCTGACTGTGACCTGTGAAGACAAAAGATTTTTTTTGAAAGCCTCGTATGCAAGTCAGTGTAATTGTTAGTTTTCTAACAGGGGAGTGTTTTAAGTTACTTGGACTATATGTGCACAGATTTTTCAAACTTAGAAGACAAATGGTGCTCAAGATTATATCTAGAGGACAAAGTTTTACTTGGACTAGTGCTTGTTTATACTTACTAGATATGGTAGCCGGTTGCCTACATGCTTTCATGGGACTGATTGACACGGTTTTGGACAGGGATGCTGCTTTTTATAGTTGACTTTTGGCTTATAAGTGAAAAAGTTATTTCCTCTACCGATGAAGCGATTTAGTTTAAGATATCACAATTGCATAACTAAAGGTGTCAAGTTGAATTTAAAATAGTTAGCATTTCAGGATAAAAAATGTGCACTTCATATATCTTTCCCATTTTTGTTTTCAAAAGGAAAACGTGAAAAAGATAAGCAGTTAGGTAAGTGTAATTATTGCAGTAGGGAAGAGAATAAGGGGTCTAATCTAATGAAGGAAATATAAGAGGAATCCAGACATTCCTTTGTTTCTAAGGAAAGGTGTCAAATAGGCGGGTTGAGCTGAATTTGGGCTCGCCAAAATGGGCGGAGTCTGTAATGGGCGGGCCATCCACCCAAAAGTTACTTGGGTTGAGATGGACTGGGTCAAAATGAGCTAAAATTTGGGTCATAGTCCAACCCGCCCAACTCTTACCAAGTTTTAATTAATGTGTGTTATTTTTTTATTAATTATTTAATTATCAAGTAATTTTTTTTTCTTTTGTTATGGCCATATATAACATATCAAATAAAAAAGAATTATTTTAAATATATTTTAGCAAAATTGTTCATGTATCAATTTGGACTAAAAATCAATCCAACTTTAAATTGGTTGCGATAGGTTGAGTCAAGATGAGCCGAGTTTAATAAATAAGCGGGTCAATAACCAATCCAACCTTAGGTGGGTTGGGTGGGTCATTTGGGCTTAGGCCAAATTTGGCAGCCTAGTTTCAAGTATGACAATTTTTGGTGAAAACAGCACCGGACTAGCTAGTTTTCGGACTGGTAATTAAGAATTAGCCAGCATTTACAAAGTTATTGAAAAATAGCTACTGTTTTGCTTAAATATGAAAAGTTCCAGCATAATATGCTGGATTTTGAAGTTTCTACGTATAAACTTCCAGCATATTATGTGAAACTCCAGCACACGGAAAGTTCCAGCATTATGCTGAATTATGGAGCTCCTGCATATAAACTTCCAGCTTATTATATTAGAATTCTAGCTCATTATAAAATTCCAGTATATTATGCTAGAATCTCATATGTATTTTTCGTATTTTTAGGGTGTTTTTGTTCAGATTTTATCTTTACATGAAAGAGTAGCTAAGTTTTGATTACTTTTGAACATGTGACTATTTTGTAATTACCAATTGTAAATCAGGCTATTTCTTTTTCTTTTTTTCCTAGTTTTTGACTTGTCAAAGCAACATTGTTTCTGGGTTGTACAGGTTCTTGGATGGAAACTGGGAAAGTACTACCTTTATAATAAGGGACTCCTCGTATGTTCGAGAACAACAACGACAACAAAATATCAGTATGATCCCCACAAGTTAGATCTGGGTAGGGTACTGTGTACGCAGATCTTATCACTATCTGGCGAGATAGAGAGGTTGTTTCCAATAGACCCTCGGCTCAAGAAAAAATAAAAAGAGAGAGAAGGGAAGAAGACGAAGAAGAAAGGGGAAGAAGAAAGAAAGAATAGGGAGACAAAGGACAATAAGGAAAAGGAAAAAAAATAAAACAACAACAACAAAAATAAAAGTAAAAGAAAGAGTAGCATCGAATACAAACTGAAAAATATAAAACACGGAGCAAACAGAACAATAGGCAAATACAAGAGGGCAAAGAATACAAAAAAACAAGAGCTCTACTAATACTACTAGAAAAGAACGGGAAACTCTCGATTATCTACTATCCTTCTATCCTAATCCTCGACCTCCACACCCTTCTATCATGTCTTCAGTGAGTTAAAATAATGATGTTCTGCCCAATCACACCTTCCCAATTTCGAGAAACAGAAGAGAAATTTTATTTTTCCATATTTGTGTCTCACATGGAATAAATTTTTTGCAGTAACTAGAATGGAATTATACGCACGTATAGGCTGAAAACATGAGAAAATTGATGAGATAAATTGTTTCTCTAACTTCAAGAAATGCACCTGGACAAAATGATATTCACACTAAAAAAATTAGCATGCACATAAATGTACATATGGGCAACAGGTTGAACGAAAATAAATTCCATTAAACGTGAATTTTAAAAATAGATTATGACAAAGAGCTTTTATATTTTCTCCGTACCATGTTAAAAGTTCTTTTTTTTTTTTTGGTCCAAATGTTAGAAGTTCTAGTTTTACTCGATATGCCTTTTGACTGAAGAGTTGAAAATATGAGTTGTTAAATATCGTGGAATAAAGAAAAACCCAAATCATTAATAATTAAGAGAGCCTTCATGGCTTAGAGGACACTATTAAGGAATAACGAAGAATTAGATCCCTCAATATGTGTCGTTTACCTAAATAATATTTTATGTCAAATCTAATAATAAACTTGTTAGATATTAACGGAGATAATAATATTTACCTTTGAGATGAATGGATTAATTTGGTTTAAATCTTAAATAAATTTACAAAGAACTTAAGTTCAACGGGTCGGGTTGAGAGTATAAAAAATATTTACAGAATTATGTCACTTTTTGATAACTACAAGTGAATACAGTAACCAATCGGCTGTAACAAGGTTTTTTTAAAAAAAAAATAAATAGGAAAAACCAAATCTTTTAAGTACATACCGAAAACGTTTCTCCCCATTCTCGTTCTGTTCTCAAATCACTTCCATCAGTTCAGTGGCATACAAAGCTTTTTTTGGCGGGAAAACCTTCATAGCTTGTTCATCAAACAAATACATACTTGGATTGAATTTTTGCAAATTGATTGTTGATCAGCTCAACAATGTCGAATATGAAAGTTTGCGCGCTGTTCAGACCTCTGAATTCGAAGGAACTCTCTGAGTTTGGCGATGCTGTCTCTGTTCAAGGCATTACCTCTGAGTCCTTCATAATCAAGGTTTTCTAGCTCAAAACTCTATTAACCTTACATCAAATTTGAACTCGTGTATGTATCGCAAAAAGTTGGTATTGAAGTACTAAATTTTCACATTAGCAATTTAGAATGTGTTTTTTGTGATTTAGTTGATTTTGTTCGATCATTATAGGATGAAAAGGAACAGGAATTTGATTTTACGTTCGACAGAGTTTTCTATCAAGGATCTGAACAAGCTGATATATATGAATTTCTAGCTCTGCCTATAGTCCAAGGTACGAATTGAATTTTGTGAGAGTCATTATAAAAAAATGAACTAGTTTTCCAACTACTCTTTTCACTTACAATATTCGTTGTTTGGATGGATTTGAAACTAGGTGCTGTAGATGCAATAAATGGTACGATTATCACTTATGGACAGGTAAATGTTTGATTACAGCCTTTTATGTTAGCATGCTGCGTTTTTTATATGTGAATTGGAGATTTCCAGTACAAATACTGCATCTGATTTGTAAATGGATCAACTGTAGAAGGATGAGAACGAAGACAACACTCAAATCCTAGGATAATTGTTAATTTGTTAGTGGTTAATACAACTATGCCTCAGTCCCATACAAGTCAAGGTTGGCTATATGAATCTTCTGAGGACCACTTACTCCATTTAAACTCATCTTTTGCCAATATTATGAAATATAAAATAAAAAGTATAGAAGTTCTGTGTATTTTCTAAATAATTCTTAGTGATTGATATGAGGAGAAAATTCTTCTTTTCTTTTCCGTACTTTCATGTTTTGACTATTCTTTGTTCTTTTGTTTCTTTCTCAGACCGGAGCAGGAAAGACATATAGCATGGAGGTAAAATGATTTTACAACATTCATGATTCTGCGTTTTATGAAAGTATTAGTTCATTGTCAACTCTATTGGCTTTAGGGACCAGGCATTCTAGATTGTGAAAGCAAGAACAAAGGACTATTACAGAGGGTAGTGGATGGGCTTTTTATGGCCATAATGAATTCGGAGAAACCAATCAAATACACAATCAAATTATCAATGGTGACAATCTATTAATTCTTGATGCTATTGTTATTGATTGCGACCTTTTATATGGAGAGTGCAATGCGTCTCTCTTAGTCGTCAAGGAATAAAAGCTATTTTAAGCAAATTTCTGACTCTTACAGGTAGAGATCTACATGGAGAAAGTAAGGTTTGTGTCACTTATCAGCACTTTTACCTGAGGAGATTTTCTTGATCCACGTCTATTGCTTTAACTCAATATCTCTTTATTCATAAGCATGGCTTTAAGTTATCAGTTTCTCTCAGGGATCTGCTTGATTTATCGAAGGACAATATACAGATAAAAGAGAGCAAAGTACACGGAATAATTCTAAGTGGAGCAACAGAAGTAAGATTCATTAACGTCCTCTTGTTGTTCCACGTTTTCCTCAAAATAGTTGTACTGTTTTAGTTTTCAAGCATGTTGTATGCTCAACATAACTTGGTATTTTCAGTTTGGATTTAGCTTGGATTGCCTTCAGCAATCTTGTGCTTTTCCACTTGCAAAAGTTACAAATATATCCACTTCCTATGGCTGACATGTCGGAAGCCTGATATGGCCTTAGTGCTTAACTCTGACTTTCAGAAACAACAAATTTATGAAAGAAAATCTATTTGTCCTTGATTCACAACTCAAAAGCTGTATATCTGTCTCTAAATTTCTTTATGATCCTTGGAAATTTCTAAAGCCTCCAGAATCTTATTTTTTATCCAGGTAGCTATATCTGACTCTGCAGAAGCACTACAAAATTTATCAGTAAGGGAAAAGGAAACAATAAATTTCCATATGAGGTGTTTTATATACTTTGCTACTAATATGGCTGTTCATGATGCAGAGTGGGATAGCTAATAGGGCAGTTGGAGAAACACGTATCCTTAGCTCTTTCTGTGCATCTTGTGTTAAGAAAACTCTTCCTTTTACGTCTCTGTTCTGTTTATTCTTTGTTAGGAAAATTTAACTATCCTAGAAATGAATATGTCGAGCAGCAGAAGCCATTGCCTTTACATATTTACTGTCCATCAGGAGCTGACAAAGGATAAAAGGTATTATCCCTCAATAGGTTTGATATGCTTGAAAGATCTATCCTAAATATTTGAATTTCCAAGCAGGACCAAATTTGGAAAGCTGATACTCGTCGACTTGGCTGGGTCTGAAAAAGTTGATAAGACTGGAGCTGAAGGTAAAATTCTTGAAGAAGCAAAGACCATCAATCAGTCCCTCACAGCACTTGGGAAAGTGATAAATGCTATGACTAGCAGTGCTCCAGGAAAGCCAACTCATATTCCTTATCGTGATTCTAAGCTCACTCGGATCCTGCAAGATGCTCTTGTTGGTGTCGCTTCCTAAGCTCCATTTTCACCATACTTCCAAGTTCCAGCCTACATGATGATCATCCACATTGTTTTTCGCAGGGGGGATACTCTCATACTGCATTACTTTGCTGTTGCTCTCCAAGCCCTTACAATGCTTCAGAGAGCCTCTCCACCCTGCGATTCGGTGCTAGGTATGCAAAATTAGCTTTCTTTAAACTTGTTATCATGGTGTCAAGAAGGGAATAATGAGGGACATAAGGCACAAAAGGAGAGAGGAAATTATGTAAAGACCTCTATTAGCTAGCTCTACACTTGAATGGAATTTAGGGATTTCATTTTAGTATTACTTTCACTAGAGTAACTTTGTTTATTTCCTTTATTGTGATCTCGTAAGGTACAGATGTTATGTCGAGGAAGGGGCAAATCCGAAACTAAAGAAGATAAAGAACACCGAATTTTAACGTGGAAAACCCTTCAGATCGAAGGTAAAAACCACGGGATCACAAAGATCCAAAAAACTCCACTATAATAATAAGAGTGTTACAAAAGTTCTCTAAATTGATTGCACAACAAGTGCCAAAGACGGAGCAACAATAGCAACGACAAATCAATTGAAAAAGAGGAGAAATCACAAAACTGGAGCTGCTGTTCGAGGAACGAATTCAGATGCTACGAGCCTCCAAATCCGATCTCCACCTTTCAAATCAAGGACCAAGATGCTACGAACACTCAGTAAAAATTGCAGCCCGATCCAACGGTTAACGAATCGGTAAACGTGATTTGAAGTTGGCTGATCGGAATAAAAAACTACAGCAAAAACGAATACGTTTCTTCTCTCTTCTCTCTTGACGAAAGCTCTCTCAAAAATCACTCTTATGTATTCAAGTCTTTCAAAGACTTGTACCAATGAGCATAGAACAATTCTCCAAGGTTGTCCTATTTATAGATAATGAGTGGTGTTTAACTCTAAATAGGAATAAATACCGAATCCAATTCCGAATAGAAATTGAAACCAAAAGAGAATAGGATTAGGCCATTAGGCCTTTGGCTGGACAACATGGGCATGTGCCCAAGAAACTCCCCCTCCGGCCAAGGGGCCAAATGTATCTTCAAGTAGAGGAACTATTGACAAGCTTCATGCCTGCCAATTTTCTGCAAAATTTATGTTTATCTGCAACCACCGCCTTTGTCAGCATATCCGAAGGATTTTCATCAGTGTGTATCTTCTCAACCTCAAATAATTTCTCTTCCACGGCCATTCTTCTCCAATGATACTTTCTATTTATATGTTTGGTCTTAGAATGAAAAGTGGAGTGCTTGGTGAGACAGATAGCACTCTGATTATCACAAAATAAGATGTACCTTGGCTTCTCAAAGCCAAGATCATTAATAAAATCCATGATTATCGACATGTCGAATCTCCAAATCTCCACCACAAAGTTTGTCTCAACGAGAGTAGCACTCCGGTCAAATTTCTCAGACAAAAATCTTGATTATCGTTAAATAGGTTGCGGCTAGAACTAAACCTGCCAAGATGAACCTGTCTTGAACCTCGCTCCGATATCACTTGTTAAGACCGAAAAAATCAGGTGTCATGCGGAAGCTAGCAAAGTAAATCTTGAACGACGATAAATCAGACAACAAATGAGAAATCTACCAAAAGAGACACAAACATTTAATGTGGTTCGGTCAATTGACCTACGTCCACGGCGGAGAGGAGAAATCTATTATAATAAAAGAGAGTATAAAATATGGAGAGAACAACCTCATGAAGAGGCAAACACAAGTGACACACTAACACTTGTCCCGTAAAGTTCTCCCCCTAAACAAGACTTCCAAGCCCCCTATGACTACATTGTGGATGCTACTGAATGAGAAGGAAGGATCCTTAATTTATAGAGGTCCAAACCTTTTCCTACAAGAAAAAGGACTAGCCAAACATGGAGGAATTATAATTTCCTTCTACAAAAAGGAGAACCCAATTATGATACATATGTTGTCCTTTCCTTCAAGAAATAGGAAAACCAAACATGGTTAGAAAATCCGGACAACCCTTAACAATTCTCCCCCTTGGCCTGAATTTTCTGACAAAACAAATTTGATCCACCTTCTTCACATAGTCTTCAACATGTCGCATCTCTAAATCTCCACCACAAAGTTTGTCTCAACGAGAGTAGCACTCTGGTCAAATTTCTCAGACAAAAATCTTGATTATCGTCAAATAGGTTGCGGCTAGAACTAAACCTGCCAAGATGATGATACCACTTGTTCCTTGCAATAGTTATCAAAGGGACCACAATATTCCCCACCATTGTCAGTGCGAATACTTTTTAATTTCTTCCTTGTCTGTCTCTCGGCTAAGGCCTGAAATTCCTTAAACACGCCAAGTGCTTGATCTTTAGATTTCAAAGGATACACCCAGAGCTTACGAGAATGATCATCAATGAGCGTCACAAAGTAAAGTCCACCACCTTTTGACTTTACTTTAAAAGGACCACACAAATCAGAGTGTACTAGCTCCAATAAATCGGGCTTTCTTGAGGAAGGATGGCTATTAAAGGAAACCCTTTTCTGTTTCCCAGCTAAACAATGGATACACCTTTTCAGCTTTGCTTGTTTCACTCCAGAAAACAAACTTTTCTTAGCCAAACATGTAATCCTCCTCTTTTTCTCATATGACTCAATCTTCTGCGCCACAATTCTGATAAAGTGTCACTTTCCACCAGATTTATGGAGTCATTAAGAATAGAGCCCTGCATCACATATAAATGACCAGACTTAACTCCTCGAGCCACTACTAACGAACCCTTGGTGAGCTTCCATTGGCCATTAAAGAGGGCATGGTAACCTTCATCGTCTAATCTTCCTGCGGAGATCTAATTGAAAGGAAAGTCTGGAGCATGCTTGATATCTTAAAGAACTAATGTTGAATCATTACTAGTTTTTAAACAAACTGTACCAATACCAAACACCTTAACTTCATTGGCATTGCCCATCTTTTAACACTCCAGAATCAACATGAGTATAAGATGAGAAAAAATCTTTTCTTGGTGTGACATGTGAGGTAGCTCTAGAATCTACTATCCAGCTCGTCTCATGGGATACGAAATTGATGACATTTTCATCATAAGCAAAAAGGTCATCTCGAACAATAGCAGCAATATTGTTCTTGTTATTTTCAGCTTTCTTTCCTTCTCTAATGTCTTGCAAGCACTTGTGGCAAAACCTTTTGATGTGTCCTTTCTTGCCACAATGGTTGCATGTAACATTATGGTATTTGGACCTTGACTTACTTCTACTTTTACCTCTATTCCTCGAGCCTCTTGTTCTATCTCTCCCCCGATCTTCTATAACCAAGATATTTGCTTGTGAGGACGAACCTTGAGATTTTCTTCTTACTTCCTCGTTCAACACACCACTCTTGGCATATTCCATGGTCGCCTTACCTCTAGGAACTGAATTTGTCAAAGAAACACGAAGAGTTTCCCAAGAGTCTGGCAGAGTATTAAGAAGCCAAAGTCCTTGTATCTCATCATCAAAATTAACTCCCATTCCAGACAGTTGATCAAGGACGCCAAATCATTTATGTGATCAAGGATAGGGCTGTCTTCCTTGTATTTAAAGGTCATCAATTGCTTTAGCAGGAACAACTTGTTGTTCCCAGTTTTTGAAGCATAAAGAGTCTCTAGCTTTTCCCATAATGCTCGCATGTGTCTCATTCACAATATGGTTGCGAACATTATCTTTAACCCATTGTCGTATGTATCCACATACTTGTTGGTGTTCGAAATCACAATCTTCATCAGATATACTCTCGGGTTTATGAGCTGCAAAAACGGGTAGATGCATCTTCTTCACGAACAACAAATCTTTATCTTGCTTCTCCAAACATTATAATTTCTCCTATTTAAACGTACCATCTTGCTCATATTCGCCTCCATTCCGTAACAACTTGGATAAATAACCAAAGCTCTGATACCACTGTTATGTCGAGGAAGAGGCAAACCTGAAACTAAAGAAGATAAAGAACACCGAATTTTGACGTGGAAAACCCTTCAAATCGAAGGTAAAACTACGGGATCACAAAGATCCAAAAAACTCCACTATAATAATAAGAGTGTTATAAAAGTTCTCCAAATTGACTGCTCAGTCACAACAAGTGCTAAACACGGAGCAACAATAGCAACGACAAATCAATTGAAAAGAGGAGAAGTCACAAAACTGGAGCTGCTGTTCGAGGAACGAAATCAGATGCTACGAGCATCCAAATCCGATCTCCACCGTTCAAATCAAGGACCAAGATGTTACGAACACTCAGTAAAAATTGTAGCCCGATCCAACGGTTAACGAATCAGGAAACATGATTTGAAGTTGGCTGATCGGAATAAAAAACTGCAACAAAAACTAATACTTTTATTCTCTCCTCTCTCGATGAAAACTCTCTCAAAAATCACTCTTATGTGTTTAAGTCTTTCAAAGACTTGTATCAATGAGTGGTGCTTTCTCTTAAAACCAAAACCAACTCTAAATAGGAATAAATATCGAATCCAATTCCGAATAGGAATTGAAACCAAAAGAGAATAGAATTAGGCTGTTAGGCCTTTGGCTGGACAACATGGGCATGTGTCCAACAATAGATACATGCTGCCATTGTAGTTTTTATCTTGTTTTCGTGTCCCTCCAATTTACATTCCAGAATATTGCTTTTGCTCTTATTTTTCTTTCATCAGTTTGTCCCCGTGTTAGTTTACTTTGTATCAGCCAATCATGTCTAGCTAGCAATATATCTGCATCTAGGAAACTTCATTTGGCATTGACTGGATATGGTACTGCGAATGATCAATGAGTCTAGGTAATGCAGCATGGATCTGTTAAATATTAATGATGTTTGAACAACGATTCCATCAAAAAATTACAACAACAAATTCTACATATGGTTCTCTTTGTAGAATGCAGAACTTCTTTACTTGTGTAAGCAGAGACGGATCCAGGATTTAGATTCTGTGGTTTCAACTTTAAGGTTTTTAGCATTAAACCCGTTGTATTTTTAAAGTTATAGGTTCAAACCTACCATTTGTTTCAAGTTTTATGAATTTTTACACATAAAGATATGTTCCGCGACAAAAGTAGTGGGTTCAGATGAACCCGGTAGCCATACTCTACATCTGCCCCTGTGTGTAAGGTGTACTTTCACAAAAGCTACAAACAATCGGAAATAATCATATCATAGTGATTATTCAAAACTGAAAATATGTATCTTTTTTCACCAAAAACCCCAAATCTGTTCTCTCTCCCTCTCTCTCTCTCTCATTTGTGGCATGATCTAGTTTTATCTAAAAAGTAATGCTATTTGGTGCTCGCTGATACTTATGTATAATACCTCCAGTATGGCTCTGAGTTCTACTTTCTGTCCTTTCAAGCAGAGCAAAGCATATAAAGGCATCAGTACATGTTAGTTGCAAGGAAGATCTAGACAATAACGAGGAAGCAACCGTCTCAACCTATGGAGATGAGTCCAGGGAGAGGATATTGGCGAAGGTCTGAATTTCTTGATTCATGTAATTTAAGCTATCCTTGGTTACTCTAGTATAAGCTAATATCTTATTTACATAGCTGAGAGTGAGAATGACTGCCGAAGATGTTCAATTGCTCGAGGAATTATTTGTACTGGAGAGGATTTTCTATGATCCCAATTCAGTTGAGGAGATAGAAGCTGCGTATGAAGATATTACGTCAAGGACAATCTCATTATTATATAAAACCATGGAAGAGCTGAGTACAGTTGCGGAGAAGGTAAGAGATGCATGATTTGGAAATTCACTGTGAAATTAATAGGGTTCTATTCAGTTTTGATTTCACTGATTTCCTTTTATTTGTGCTAGCTGTTATTTAGTGAATAAGAAAAAGATTTTAAAAAATATTAGAGGTAACTGAGCTTTGCCAGAAGTTCTTTTTGGCATTAAAAGCTCTTCTGCATCGGCTTGTTATAAATGCTAGTGTGTTTGCTGGAGTACTTTGGAAGGATATTTCCAGAAAGATTTCTTACTCGGCAAAGGCTTCAATGAGTAGGTTAGGAAGGAGTTACTGCATATATCTTTTGAGCTAAACACTTTTTTGGTAGAAGATTGTACGGGATTTTTTAAAAGAATGAACCAACTATACCTGAAGAAGGCTGAAAGCCTGAAATTGAGAAAATTAGAGAACTATGTATGATTTCCTTAGTAGTAGTAAAATCCTTCACATTTTTTTAATTAAATAAATACGAGCAGAAACATTATCAATTGGACGAAACTAATGTATAGTAGAACCAGCAAGAAAAATATGTAGGGAAGTATTTTAGAAATATATGACTAGAACTCTACTTAGATCATGGAGACGAGTGACGAGTCAAAACCATCCAAAAGCTTTTCCCACTCGATCGCATCATTCTTTTACGAGGCGAGTTTTCCTAATGACTAAAGAGCTTCATTTTGATTGTGCCGTATGAATCATTTTGCAGTTGAAGAGGGAGAATGCTGCTCTTAAGTCCAGCTTGAAAGCTTCAGAAGAGTCTTATCTACATCAACTCGATAGAAGGTCGCTCTGCTTGATTCTCTGATTGTAATAATATGGACCTTCATTTTTAAAGACGGCGTTTTAGACATGAATACATCAAATAATCGATATTAGTTAGGTTGTTTGACGTCTGGTGCTTTTGTTAATCAACCATAAAATGTAGTAGTGGGTTGTTTGTCTTTATAAAAAAACAAAAAAGTTGTTTGGTTTTTTGTTGGCTTATTGACCAACACATTATCATAATCATCTTCCATCAGCGCATTGAACCATGCAATGTGTTTCTAACTGTAAAACAGCTGTATTTTGAAAACTTCTTGTGAAAAAACTCTTACGCAGTAACAAGGTGAATTTCGTTTCCATCAGATTAACTGATTTAGGCATAAAACACTATTTACATCGTTGGCCCTAATCTTTGAACGGTTAACCCGCTTTGTAAAGACTAAAAAAATGACCTATTTGCTTACGTGGTAAATGGTAATTCACTTTATGTTGAGTTGAAAATAGTCTCGTCAAAAGAAAAATCTGAAGCCAAATATAAAGTATCTCTTCCTAAAATGAATTATGAATTAAGGGGAGTCAGAAACTTGGGTGATAGCAAAGAGCTATTCCATCTTCGGTTTAGTTGGACTGATTTCCCCACCCAAAAAAGACGTGCTTTTGATATTATTTTGCAGAATTTAGGTGGCGCTAGTAGTTTTTCCGCTTTCATAGAAACCGAAAATCTGAAATGCTTTTTTTAATTTGTGGCTTCTGATTTAAAAATAACTTGTGCAAAAAATCTTCAAATTTTTGAAACAAACACCACCTTAGATTGGTGCACTTTCTTTTTGTGGACATGTAACAGGAGCCTTAAAAGTTTGCTATTCGTGGAAGCAAGTTCCAATTTTGCTTGTAGAAAGGAATTGAAGCGTTTTGGTCCCATTTGCCTTTGCCTTTGCCTTCTGATATTTCTATTTTTCACAGTACTCAAATTTGTTTTCAAGCAATATTTTCTTTAAGCCAAAAATGCCCTTATTCTTAATCTTTTTTGAGTTCATCTATTATATATATTGACAGGACTTTCATTGATGGTGTATAATATAAATGTTAACTGACTTGATATAGAAGTATAGGATACCACTTATTGTATGCATGTCAATCATTCGAACTAAGTTCATATTAAATAAGTATACATCACATGCGGAGAATTGGCGACTTATTTTAGTAGTTTACTAAAACATGTTTGACCCTTCACCTAATGTTCCTATTCTTCATTATTTTCTCTATTTAGATCCACCTATTAAATGTTTAAAAGTAGAAATATTACATAGTCTATTTCTCAAAAGGTCATTAAACTAATAGAAATTATTTATGAAAGTCACTTTACTTTATTTTGTAACCGGAAAGTCATCATAATTTGTACATTATAACTCAAAAGTAATTCAACACATTTAGGCCATATTAATATTATTTTTCATTTTTTTTAACTCAATCATTTAAACAATAAAAAAAATACCTATTTAAACCGTGACTCAACCCGCTCTTTGACCCGACTCACTTTCTCTTATTTTTATTACAAAAAAACATAGATATTACTTTGCTATTAATTATCTTGGTTTGAACATACTAGTTTAAGCAAAGTATTAAATCAGTTCAACTAAAAATGGTCGTCTAGTAACATTATCTTTATTATAAGTAATGCGCGTACTTGTTCTAAAACATCGAGAATATTGTATTTTAATTTACTCTTATATTAATATTTCTCAGTCAAAACTTCAAGCATATACACTTTTTTCATTTTTCCTTCCTCCTTTTTATTTTTTTCCACTTCAACGCTGCTAATTATCTTGTTTCACTTTCAAATTTAACTCCTCTAGTTTGTTATAATTAATTCCTTATTCTCTATTTAATACTTTCTTAAACCAATGTATACATTCAGTATAACTATATTGAGAACCAATATAATACACTACAACAAATTAATACTTATATTTTTTATAACAAAAATAAGAGAAAATGGGTCGGGTCATGGAACGGTCGAGTCATGATTTAAATGGTTGGGCTGAAAAGAAATATGAAAAATAACGTTTAAATAAAACCCTAAAAGTGTTGGGTGACTTTTAAGTTACAATGTACAAAGTAAAATGACTTTGGTAGACAATTTTTATTATACTTGTACGAAGTATAATGAGTTACAATGTACAAAGTATAATGGGGTCAAATATTACACTTGAAGACAAGCAACTTTCAAATGTACATGCCTGACCAAGATTGAGTAAAACATGACATCTGAATGGAATGCAGTGACTTTTTAAAATGTGTTTGTCACAGAACTATATCGCCAGTTTTTTCACAGCTGAGTATTTTATCAGTGGTTAGAGAAAAGAACATAGAAAATGACAACTTTTACCTGATTGATTACAGGGAAAATGTCCTAATCAATCTGTTTTCTCGTTAATGGAAACACTTCTAATCTTTGAAGGATATGTAAGTAATTGAACAACAACCAATTCACAATCTTTTAACCTTTCCCACATCTCAAAGATAACTTGAAATTGAAACAAAAGCCCACCAGCTCTTATTTTAAGAGGATGAAAAATCCAATCTTTCTGTCAAAGGGGCAACAAACATGGCTTCTTCAACCACTTGTTTCCTCCAAATTCTTGCCCTCTTCTTCATCTGCTTGCCCCTGGCCAACACCATAGATTTCAATTACCCTGCAGTCTTCAACTTTGGTGATTCAAATTCTGATACAGGAGGCCTTGTTGCAGGTGTTGGCGATCGTCTGGAGCCACCTAATGGACAGACTTATTTCCAGAAACCATCTGGGAGGTTCTGTGATGGTCGGTTAATCATCGATTTCTTGAGTAAGCTTCCTACATTAATGTGCCATTCGTTTTCTTTTTTGGGGGAAATGGTCTTCATTTCAAGTTTATATTTATATTCTGGTTTTCCTTTTTCGTTATGCATTTTTGGTGCAGTGGATGCAATGGACCTGCCATTCTTGAACTCCTATTTGGATTCCATTGGTGCACCAACTTTCAGAAAAGGAGCTAACTTTGCAGCTGCTGGTTCAACCATACTTCCTGCCACTGCATCATCTGTTAGCCCATTTTCATTTGGGATTCAAGTTGCTCAGTTTTTCAGGTTCAAGAATCGGGTTCTCGAAATCCAAGCTAAGAGTAAGTTTCATAATGTTTTGATTGTCAAGGCTCCTTTTGCATAACATCAGAATCCTATATCTTGTGAGATTTTATTGATTTTCTTTGCAGCCAGAAAATATGATAAGTATGTTCCAGCTCAAGATTTTTTCCAGAAAGGTCTTTACATGTTTGATATAGGCCAGAATGATCTTGCTGGTGGATTTTACTCCAAGACATTGGATCAAATTCTAGCTTCAATTCCCACAATTCTTATAGAATTTGAAGATGGTGTCAAGGTCAAATCTAATATTAGAAAATTATGCAGAACTCTTTTAGTGATTATCAAATGAAGTTCTAAACTTGTATCTGCTTCCTTTTTGACCTCACAGAGATTGTATGACCTAGGAGCCAGGAATTTCTGGGTTCATAACACAGGTCCTTTGGGTTGCTTAGGTCAGAATATAGCCAAATTTGGAACCGATTCATCAAAGTTGGATGAGCTAGGATGTGTTAGCTCACATAATCAAGCTGCAAAAATTTTGAACCTGCAGCTTTACGCTCTTTGCAAGAAGCTGCAGGGCCAGTATACAGATGCAAACATCACTCATGTCGATATTTTCACCATCAAGTCTAATCTGATAGCAAATTATTCCCGATATGGTAATTTTCTTTACTCACAGTGCAAAAAAGGAGAAATTATAGTGTCCAATTTCTTTGGGATTTTAGAATTTATGAGAAATAAATGAAGTTGGTAATATTGTTCCTTCATCGATATCATATGAATTTTATTTAACATTTAATATTTTGCTTTTATGTATTGCAGGATTTGAGCAGCCCTTAATGGCTTGCTGTGGATATGGAGGACCTCCACTCAACTATGACAGCAGGGTTGCCTGTGGTCAGACAAAGATGTTGGATGGAAACAATGTCACAGCAAAAGCATGCAATGACAGTAGTGAATATATCAATTGGGATGGAATTCACTACACAGAAACTGCAAATCAGTTTGTTGCCTCACAAATTCTCACCGGAAAATATTCTGATCCACCCTTTGCGGACAAGATGCCTTTCCTTCTTAAATTGAAGTTCTGAGGAATTAACATGTTTGTCATTGTTTTATTCTCTGTATAGTACTTATATATTCTGATTTATTAATGAAATTCATCACTTCCATGAATGCCTGAAAATACAGAACAGCTAATCGATCATGTGATGAAATGTACCACACTAAATCCCCCTTTATATTATCAGCAATGTAACAGGGAAGTTTCTCTACTCTCATAAAAAGAAATGGTAATATCCCTTGTATTAGGGGAGGTCCAAAATTTTCATTTTTATCCTTTTTAAAATTTCTCATGAATCAGTCATTTCAAAATAGACCATTTGTACAAGATAATATACATGCTTACTCAAGTCAAAATGAAACCTTCCAGAATCAGACAGTTCACTTCTTTGAAACATATGCATAGTATTGAGCCATGGGAACAACGAAAGCAATCACTAACAAGCCACCAACGACAAGTGTGAATTGTCCTCTTTTCTCGTCTGTTTCCTCTCTGGATTTGAAATTGGATTCTCTTTTATTATCCTTGAGCTGGGGACCGCCAGGATCAGGAAGGCCATCAATGGCAGCAACAAGACGTTTGGCAGTGCTGTAAATTGCTTCATTGTACTTCTCTTCAGTAGCCAAGACTACAAACATTGAAACCAATAGCCCCACCATCAGAAACAAGAGCATTAGTGTACAAGTTTCATTATGAAACAAAAGATAATTGTTCTGGAGTCGCTAATTCTCCTATATATACAACTGAAATGCAGTCTCTTGAAGAAATGCCGGGTAAGACTGCGTACAATAGATCCTTGTGGTCCGGCCCTTCCCCCAACTCCGCTATGCTCATAGCGGGAGCTTAGTGCATCGGATACAATTGAAATAGAGAGACCTTCCACTTTCTTCTTTTAACTTCTAAGCAAGGTTGCCTCTTAAAAGTGTACTCCAAGTTAATGAATACTCATAAGCCCCACGGACCAACTAAAAAGGGAAGTTAAAGAATGGAGCACTGAAAGCTCGCGAAGTAGATAGCAGTAGCAAGCAATGGCTTCTTAACCACCATTTATTTTGCAACACATACCGGGAGAGTACTAATTAAAACAACATGAGTGGTCTGATCTCCTAGTCGATAAGATGACAAGCATCCTTTTCCAGCGTGTATTTTTCAAACAAAAATGACAAATATAGGATCAAATTCACTCTTCAAAAAACTACTCGTCATACTCATACCTTCCGCTTGTTGTGGAATCTAGCAACTCAGACCTGATTTCAAGCCACTAGTTAGTCTTTTCGCCTTTATTAGCAGAACTGGTAATTTGTTGTTCATCTCGAAATACAACATAACAATCAAAGTTGATACCTGACCTTTGTCGTTTTTGTTTTATTTGGTCATGATATTCAAGATTACGAAGGACTATTCTCAAGCAAAACTTCAAGTCAAAGACTTTCAACCCGTTGGACTTTAAGCATTGGGCTTAAAAGTCTAAGAGTGTGAATTGGGAAATGGTGGGAAATAAAATGGAGGGAAATGAAAATTTGAATCAAGTGAGCTTTTGTCATGAACTTTGTACCACATTGGTGAAAGACAACTACACTTGTGTGTATAAATATAGGATCACTTCTTAGAGCTCTTAAAAGGAGTTGAAGAGGATGTATCCTCGCGCCGTCGTCGTCGCTCGCTCGGCTCGGCTTCGGCTTCGGCTTCGGCTTCGGCTTCGGATTCGGATTCGGATTCGGATTCGGATTCGGATTTGGATTTGGATTTGGATTTGGATTTGGATTTGGATTTGTCAAATGATCGATCGATAAGATTATTTTTGGACAAAGTTTATTTAATTAATTATTTAATAATTAAATTAAATGTCAGTTAGTTCATTAACGGAATTAACTGAAATCCAAAAACGCTGCCTTTGCTTGTTTTCCTTCCTGAACAGACACTTTTTTTCCTGAACAGACATCACACCTCTTCCAATAGTTGCCTATAAATTCTGAGGCATGGCTTATTTTTCCAGACACTGAAAATCACGAATTCCATTCTGAATACTGCATTCTACTTCGCAGTCTCTCTCTCTCTCAAATTCGTAAGTGTGATCTTGCTCCGTTCTTTGAGTTTGTTGGTATCCTGCAGTTGGTATTGCCACTGTTGCAGGAAGGTTATTCCGTTTCATCCTGGGAGGATTTAATCCATTACCTTGGCAACTTGTGAGGGGGTTAAAATTCCTTAAGGACACACAAGGAAATTGTGGACTCGGAATATTTCTTATCGTTTATATATATTTTCTGTTTCTTCTAACAGTTCTTCTGATTTTTTGAGTTTTAACACAGAGGCGATAACACAACCTTCTTGGCTCTTTAATTGGACCACAAAAACTATCTTAATGCAAACATACCTAGCAGGTCCATGTTATAAAAAGATTCCTTGAATGAAGGAAAATTTGCCACAATTCTCGTGACAAAATAGCAGAGAAGCAAATCCTGCTACAATAGAATATGCTCCTCAGCGAAGTTTAAAGGGGAAAAAAAAGAGTAGGGAGAAATGGATATGTTTCCATTTCTTGCATGTTTACATGTCATTGCCATCCAACTAGAATCATTCTTGTTAAACAATTCTTATTGCATAAACTGAATAACTAACAAGGAAAAATCCTCATTCCTCCATTAGAATGTCTCAAAGATCATTACGAATATATAAACAACTAGGCAACTCTTTTGGAGTTTGTGTTTCTAGGTACTGTTTCTAACTCCATAGACATGACAAGGAAACAGCTTTTCTAGCAGCTAAGACCTAAGACTAGAAAATCAAGCATTTATCAAACTCAGTACAACAATAACAACAACAATAAACTCAGTGTAATCCCACGAGTGGAGTCTCGGAGGTTAGTGTGTACGCAGATATTTCCCCTACCTTATAGATAGAGAGGTTGTTTCCGATAGACTATTTAAGAAACTCATTAAATTGTTTAAGTGCCATAGTTAATGTTGACGAAGGGCATTAGACTTTTTTTCTAACCTAGTAGCATCTATGCAAAGTAATATTCTCTCATATTCTAATTCTCTGTACTATACTTAATGTCCTTACCGAGATTGTTATTCTTATTTCTTTCCAATAATCCATTAAGTTGGAAATCACTTTCCATGACAAAATCAATCAACACGCCCAAAACAATAAGGAATAGAAAGGAAGTGTTGCCTACTTGGAAGGTTCTCTGAGACAGTAGCATCAAGAACAGTGTCTCCAACAGCCTTTACAAATTCAGGACCACCAGTTATCGCGCCTTCCTTTTGACTTGTAATGAGCACAACTATACCCTTGTCATTTCCTTGCTCAACACTCGGGTACCACTTCTCCAAAACAGTGTCAGCGTACTCAAAAGCATCAGCTTTGCTCTACAAATCCGAAAGGTTACAATTTTGATTATTTTTCTCCCTCAATATATATGACAGGTTCATTTTTTCCTTCTCCTACTGATCTTGTTATTGGAAAGAAGGGGGGGGGGAATTGTAATTTACAGGTTTAGGCCTAACCAGCACTTAAGTTTCACAAAGGATTTATGAAAAAACTTTAAGTTTAACAGCAAATCAAGCAGAAACACACCATAAAGATTGATTTGTTCTTTTCTTATCGTGGTCCATGAACAATTGACCATTCATGTTGTGGCTTATAATGACAAAGATAAAAAAGAGAAGGAAAATTACAGTGAGTTTGCGGACAGTGATGAAATTAATGTGGAAGCCTTTTCTCTTCTCTACATCAGACAACAATGCCTTCAAATCAGACTTTGTCACTCTACTAAGTACACCAGCATCATCAACTACATAGGAGTCCTTTGGAGGACCTTCATTTAACACATCAAATTCAGAAGCCAATGCAGAACCAGATGACACAACTGGACAAAAATTGAGGGCTAAAGAAATAGCTACAGCAGCTAGTCCTTGCTGGACATTGGAAAACCAACTTTTGGGTATTGAAAAAGATGAGTCTTTGTCAATCTTGGAAGCCTGTTTCTTGAGGCTGCAGCATATTGGCTTAGCTGAACTGATTGAACTTGATCTAGGTAAGTGAGAGAGGGGAAGAAAAGGTTTTGAAATGGAAGCTGTTTTGGGGTTGAAGAGAGGACAAAGAGAAGGAGGGGAGAGAATGGTTTCCATAGTAAGAGATCAGAAATGGTGAGATAAGAGAGAGAAGATTCTGTGCATGAGGAAGTTCTTGTTTCTGTTTCTTTTTCTCATTCGGGTGGTTTGTGTTGTCTCCTTCATTGGTTGTGGCTGAATATTATTCCGTATGGATAACGTTTTTCTCCACCAGTCCACCGTGGAGAAACATAAGGGCATTTTGGTCTTTTAGATTTTTAGAGGGAGGCTTACCACACTAACAAATAATCCCAACATCGAAATTTGTATAAGCTAATGTTGCTGCTACAATATTTGATTGGTCGTACAAGAAAAAATAATTGGGGTTTGTCTTTTTTGAGCTTTGTATAGTTAATATCTCATAAGTCATGTGAGAATATGTGTATTATTTTATGCGTCAAATAATATAAATAAGAGTATATTTATTAGCGATACACGATAAAAGTATTTAGATATTAAAATATAAGATAATCAATCTAATTATTATAACAGTCCCATGTTATTATTATTATTATAACAAATAAAAATATCATTCAACGCATAAACAATTCTTTCACTATAATTTTTTATATTAAATTCCAGAGTAAGATTACATAAACCAAACAACTCCTAATTTATTTCCTTTATTTTTCTTCGTTTTCTTCTAATCCCCTGATTTCTTTCTTTCTTTTTTTCTTTCAATATAATTTTTATACTAAATTACAATGTAATTACTTTATTACTATTATAGAGCGGCTAAGAGAGAAAGCTCAGGGTCGTTCAGGGTGTTTTGGTTAATTCGATGCTTTTCACTTGCTCAGTTGAGTTTTAGTATAAGTTAAGCTAGCGTTTGGCCATAGATTCCCAAATTTGTTTTGAAAAATCTAATTTGGGTGAAGTTTGATGTGAAGATGAAAATGAGTTTGGGCATAATTTTTCAAAACATATTTCACTTTTTATTTGAAAAAATATGAAACATGACTTATACTCACAAGTTCTAAAAACTATCACAAATACCCAATAGTACCAAACAAACAAACTTGCTATCTTGTATATACTGAACATTCATCAATACCATTCATTATCATTATCACAAACCATAGTCCTGAACATAAATAAGTTTAGTATAAAATTATCATTTTTAGAATGAACTATATAATTGTTTAACCAAAGAATTGGATTCTTTGCCCAAAGCTATTTTAAGAAGAACACGGGTTTCTGATAACCAAGGAATAAGATTATAATTGTAGGAAAACTTGTAAATGGAAAGCAGTAAGATGCACAAAAAGTAAGTGTATTACAATAGTAGTTCGGATGTCCCTTTACAGGTTATATTTTACTCCCTTATATAGGGAATTTCCTAATATAACGTCTGCCTTTTTCAGTGATTGAGCATTAATGACATGAATGTAACGTTACAATGAGTAACCTACCCAACTCACTGAAGGTTTAATTCCTCTTATACGCAGGGACTGTCATTGGAGTTCCGATTTTCCTGTAATCGTTCCAAACAGTAATCAAAGAATAACATCTAACATGACGGGGCATTCTTTTGTTTATACCTATCCCTTTACATTAGGGTTCAAGCCTCCCATCGACCTAGTAATAATCGAGTTCTGTCGATTTTTCAAAATTTTCTTGGGACAAGTCGGTCCTCTTGTATGGCGAGTCATTGCATGTCTTAGATACTTGGCTACCTTAGCTTCGATCCCTTTTACCTTTCATCATCTTATTCACCTCTATTCCCCAATGTTCTTCTGTCAGGGAATTTTTACCCTAGTTGCTAGGAGTAAAAGGGTGTTAGTGACTTCTGAAGATGATAAGGATGGTTGGTTTCTTTGGTATGTCATTGTTCCTACTGCTAGTTTAGTAGTTGAAGAGAATCTTCCCTTCCCTGAGAAGTGGAATTTTGCACGTGAGTACATTTTTGCTCACATTACTTGCTTTTTGCTTTAGATATTTTATCAATACCCTAGCTGTTTCTTCTTTTTGCAGCAATCTTGGGAACCGTCGAGAATGTCTCCGGTTTCAGAGATTGGGTAGAAAAACTTTTGTTAATTGCTCCATTGGAAGAACGTTCGTGGAAGTACCTATCTGAGAGGTTTGGTTGGAGAGCTAAAACTCATGGTAAGTGAAGTTTTTATTTGTACTTGTTTATTCCGTTGAGCATTATTTAACCCTTTCCTTTTGACAGGGTTTCCTGATCGTGGAGTTTCTGCATCCGCGTATGTTCCCAAGTTATCCCTGGCTCAGGCCCAATAGATCATTTCAGGCTCTTCTTCTTCTTCAAAGAGAAAAGCAGGTGGGTCAAGGACCTCCGGATAAGAGGAGGAAGAGGAGGGCACTTTGGTCCATAGGTCACACAAAAGGAAGGTGGTCTCAGACGACGAGTCTACACCTGTCATCGTGCCTTCCATGCCTGAAGTTAGACTTTCTGTCTCTGAGGATGCTACTCCCTCTCCTGTGAGTGAATCTGTTGGCCAATTGTTCCGTGAAGGCTTTGGTTCTGTTGTTGATGAAGCTCACTTGGTTGTTTTCTCTCCAACTCTTAGAGAACTCCCTTCAACTGTTCCAGTTATTTCTCCTGCTCCCGTGGCTATTCCTGCTCCTGTCGTTGCTCCCTCTCCCGTGGCTTTTTCGGCCCCTCAGACTTCCTCCCCCGTAGCTCCTGCATCTCTACCTGCTCCCGTGCCTTCTGTTACAGAAGTAGAGTCTTCCAGCAGAGAGATGAGGCAGGTGATGATAGAAGTTCCAGCGGAGGGTAGTCTCTTTAAAAAGTCTGGCCAACCTGATATGTGGTTGAAACCGTTGATAGGCCCGACAGAGAGAGCTAAGCTGGACAGCCACAGTTCCCTTACATGGGCTAATAAAATCGTGCATACTTCTTTAAAGGTAAACTGCATTTTCTTGTGTTCGTTCTTGTGCATGTATTTACCATATCTAATTGGCTTTCTTTTGCAGATCAATCTTATTGGCACAGAGCTTATGAAAAGGATTTCTCATACGGAGCAGGAAGTGAAAGAATGGCGTGCGGAAGCAGATAACTGGAAGGAGCAGTATGAAAGCTTAAGGCTCGACATGGAGGTTGTAGAAGAAGAAAAATGTACCTTGGAGCAGCAAGTGAGGTTCATGACGGCAGAGTTGGCCGTGGAGAAGGCATCCTCTGATCAGGAAGACAAGGATAAAAGTGTCCTAGAGTCCTCATTCGCAGAGCAGCTGTCTCGTGCCTCTGAAGAGGTTAGAGTTTGAAGGCCTTACTAGACCAAAAGGAGGAGTATTCGGGCTGATTAGTGAAATCCCTTACTCAGACCCAGGAGGATCTTCGTAACTCTTTAGAGAAAGTTCAATTCCTGGAAAGGTCTTTTGCTCCTTTAAGGGCCTCTAATGATGCTGTCGTGACTGAGAGGGATGAACTAAGAGCTGAAGTTATGCTATGGGAGAAAGATTACAAAGCTCTTGAAGATAGGGAAGTTTCCTGCTTCCGTGCCTTCTTTTACAGAAGTAGGGTCTTCCAGCGGAGAGATGAGGCAGGTGATGATAGAAGTTCCAGCAGATGGTAGTCTCTTTAAAAAGTCTGGCCAGCTTGATGTGTGGTTGAAATCGTTGATAGGCCCGACAGAGAGAGCTAAGTTGTACAGCCACAATTCCCTTACATGGGCTAATGAAATCGTGCATACTTCTTTAAAGGTAAAATGCATTTTCTTGTGTTCAATCTTGTGCATGTATTTACCATATCTAATTGGCTTTATTTTGTAGATCAATCTTATTGGCACAGAGCTTATGAAAAGGATTTCTCATACGGAGCAGGAAGTGAAAGAATGGCGTGCGGAAGCAGATAACTGGAAGGAGCAGCATGGAAGCTTAAGGCTTAACATGGAGGCTGTAGAAGAAGAAAAATGTACCTTGGAGCAGCAAGTGAGGGTCATGACGGCAGGGTTCGCCGTGGAGAAGGCATCCTCTGATCAGGAAGACAAGGATAAAAGCGTCCTAGAGTCCTCATTCGCGGAGCAGCTGTATCGTGCCGCTGAAGAGGTCGGGAGTTTGAAGGCCTTACTAGACCAAAAGGAGGAATATTCAGGCGAATTAGTGCAATCCCTTAATCAGACCCAGGAGGATCTCAGTAACTCTTTGGAGAAAATTCAATTCCTGGAAAGGTCTTTCGCTCCTTTAAGGGCCTCTAATGATGTTGTCGTGACTGAGAGGGATGAACTAAGAGCTGAAGTTATGCTATGGGAGAAAGATTACGAAGCTCTTGAATATAGGGCAGTTTCCTGCTTCCGTGCCTTCGTTTACAGAAGTAGGGTCTTCCAGCGGAGAGATGAGGCAGGTGATGATAGAAGTTCCAGCAAAGGGTAGTCTCTTTAAAAAGTCTGGCCAGCCTAATGTGTGGTTGAAACCGTTGATAGGCCCGACAGAGAGAGCTAAGTTGGACAGCCACAGTTCCTTTACAAGGGCTAATGAAATCGTGCATACTTCTTTAAAGGTAAAATGCATTTTCTTGTGTTCATTCTTGTGCATGTATTTACCATATCTAATTGGCTTTCTTTTGCAGATCAATCTTATTGGCACGGAGCTTATGAAAAGGATTTCTCATACGGAGCAGGAAGTGATAGAATGGCGTGCGGAAGCAGATAACTTGAAGGAGCAGTATGAAAGCTTAAGGCTCGACATGGAGGATGTAGAAGAAGAAAAATGTACCTTGGAGCAGCAAGTGAGGGTCATGACGGCAGAGTTGATCGTGGAGAAGGCATCATCTGATAAGGCAGATAAGGATAAAAGCGTCCTAGAGTCCTCATTGCGGAGCAGCTGTCTCGTGCCTCTGAAGAGGTCAGGAGTTTGAAGGCCTTACTAGACCAAAAGGAGGAGTATTCGGGCGAATTAGTGCAATCCCTTACTCAGACCCAGGAGGATCTCCGTAAATCTTTGGAGAAAGTTCAATTCCTGGAAAGGTCTTTCGCTCCTTTAAGGGCCTCTAATGATGATGCCATGACTGAGAGGGATGAACTAAGAGCTGAAGTTATGCTATGGGAGAAAGATTACGAAGCTCTTGAAGATAGGGCAGTTATCAATGTTAGTTGGGCANGCTGAAGTTATGCTATGGGAGAAAGATTACGAAGCTCTTGAAGATAGGGCAGCTGTCGATGTTAGTTGGGCGTATATGAACTCTCGCCTCGACACATTGACTGAAATGAGCCGAGAAGGTTTCGACCTTGATGCTGAAATTGCAAAAATCAAGGAGTCCATTGAGAAGGCTCAACAAGGTAAAAATCTCTCTTCACCTGAAGGTGAGGCTCTTGCTGCTCAAGTCTCTTCGTCCCAAGNCTTTGTCTCAATTGGTGGTTACCCCCAGTCCCATCGGGGGTAAATTTGGATCTCTTTAAAGTCCCCAAATGACAACTTAGGGGCACCTCAATGTATAAAAATTCTATACGGCTAAATATAAGTTAATACCTAGTTTTTACTTAGTCGTTTTAATATATTAATGCAAATATGACTTTTGTTTTCCGTTGAGTTTATGTTTCACTCGTTAAGTCTTTTGCATGCTTTTTTTTTCGAGGTCTTAGTTTTACCTTTGAGTTTTGCATATAGAATGCTTTAGATTACTCGTACCTTTTCGTATTAGGCACAATGTCATATTAAATGTGTGCCTTTTTGTAGTAGGTATAATTTATGGATAAGGCCCTTTTTTAATCGATATTTAATGAAGAAGATGTCTCAACTTCATAAAGGTGTAATAATGCAATAGAGTGATAGGAATTTTTCACATGTTTAAGAATGTTTCTGCGGAAAGTTTTTTGTTTGAACTTTCGCAACTTTTTACATGTGTTTGATTATCGTCTAAAACTCATGTTGCAACTGTTTCCTTTTAACAGATTTGATATACACTTGTATTTCGTAATTGTTTTTCGTATGTAACAGTTTTTTCGAGTTAATACAAGAGAACAACTGTTTTTAGTTTGTAACAGTTTTTATTCAAGTTGGGGTTTTCACCCGTAACTGTTTTTGTCGACAACAGTTTTCAATAAGCACGAGGAAAATGCTTTTGCATCCGTAACTGTTTTATTTGATAACAGTTTTTTGAACAAGTACAAGGATTTTGATCTTTCATCCGTAACTATTTTATTTGATAACAGTTTTCTATATGAGTACAATGATGATGATCTTTTATCCATAAATGTTTTGAATAAGTACAAAGATGTGCATTTCTTCCTCGTAGCTAACATTTTGCCTTTTAACCTGAACATGTTCGAAGCTTTTTTAGATTAGGCTTTGTGTTAGTCTTTGGCTCTTTCGATTTTTCTTGTATCACTTGGCTTGCTGGATAGATAGATCTTCAGGCTTGAGCTTGGACTTTTTGATAGTCTTTTTTGCTTCGTTTTTGCCTTCCATATTGTATAGTCCCCCAAGTGTTTGAGCTTTGAAGAATGAAATCTCGAGCACTTGACTATTCCTTCCTTGTGGTCCTTTTCCTGAAAAGGAAAAACATACAGGACTCGAAGGTATATAATTTTTAGATGATGACTGCTTAACCCCTTAAAACGTCCATCAGAAAGTGTAACCCTAGACAAGGCATTTAGTTATTTCCTCGCGTCTTTGCGGGTCTAATATCATCATCTGGTGATGGGTTAGCTTTATGCCTATCATCTAAAAAGGTTAGTAAAATTTTAAATGTTCAAAATAAAATCAAACGTGTGATACCTGACCGGGGGGGTACTTCTTTTCCTTAAAATTAGTACTTCTTCAAGTGAATGGCATTCCAACTTGTTGGTAGGATTCTGTCGTCCATAGGTTCCAACTCGTAGGTGCCCTTCCCAGCTATGCCTCAGATTTTGTAGGGTCCTTCCCAGTTTGGATTTAGCTTTCCTGCGCCTGTTTCTTTCGTTGATTGAAAGACTTTTTTGAGGACGAAGTCCCCAATCTTGAAGTACCTGAGATGAGCTTTACATTTGTAATAATGCTCTATGATTTGTTTTTTGAGCTGCCATCTGTATCAGTGTTGCTTCTTGTTGATACCCAATTTTTCCTCAAAATTATTTTAAAACTTACATATTACTTTTTAAATCATTTTTTATGTGGGTGGTATTTTTTCATAATTTTTCGTATTTTTATCAACTCAGTTTTCTATTTATTTAGTATTTATGTATTCAGTAATTATTCATAAATTATATTATAAATAATTAAAAAATGTTTCCCAGCTAAATATGTCATTTTTAATCATATTTAATTTCATTAGGTTTTAATTATTTCACAAATTAATCAATTAGGCGCTGTTTAACTATAATTATACAAATTTTGCAACTATGGCCTAATTGTGCATTCATGCTATTTTAATACGATGATCAGTCATTTTTGTGTTTTAATATCAGCTAATTACCTTAATTTTCATCTATGTGGCATTAATTTTTTTTTACATAATTATTGGCTATTTTAGTAATTATTTATTTGATTTTATGGGTATTCAACTAATAGCCCCATTTTATTTAAAATCTAGCCTATTTTTAAAACCAACCCATCAGATTAAACCAACCCAATACCCAACCCTTCGGCCCAATTGAATACCCAGCCCAGACCCAATTCCATACCCGACCCAACCCCAAACCAATATGAGTCGTTGATTAAATTAGATCAACGACCCAGATTCCTATTTCCTTAATTAATTCAAACTAACCCCCCCCCCCC
>ML340840.1:0-47530 GCA_005239505.1 Nicotiana paniculata | reverse complement strand
ATATCACTTCCAAGACTGAACACAACTTCTATTTCGCTTTGCACACACACGGGGCAAGTTCTAAACTTCAAATGCAATGTACAAAATAATATACAAATCTCTCACACACATGGCACATAATTCACTCAGAATTGGATCTATCACGACACTCCAATCAAAGCAGTTAAGCGAATCCTAAGAATTCCTTATTTAAGGTGTTTATCTTGGAGTCAAAAATTGAGCCTAAGCGTCACAACCAAAGTACTGACTATTCTCAAGGCATTAGCACGTTTCGAGATATTGCTACTATTAAGATCTTAACCATGTGATTCCTAATCCTAAAAATTAAAAACTACCTACACCCGGTTCAATTAAAAACCCTTGGAAAAGAACCGTGGTCCAAAGAAAAACCAAGGGGGAGTTACTACACTACTTAAAACAAAACAACAAAAAAAATCTTTTTGGTATTTTCTCTAGACTTACTTCCTTCAAGAAAACAGTCAAGGAGATCCATCGTCAGGAAAAGTCACACATATTTCTAATAAAAAAAAAATTTTCTGTTTTTTTGTTCTACTTTAAAAATAAACACTTACCAACAAGAAAACTAAAACTACTAACAAGAATACACACTAATCACAACAAATCACAACAAATATGTACCACACCCCACACTTAAATCATGCAGTGTCCTCAATGCATAATATATAGACAACACAAGAAAAAAAGTAAGGTGTAAGAAACTCCTTGGTCCAATAGTGTTGACATCATTTCCATTGATCTCGCTTTCATGCTCCTTTGAGCACATGCTTGAATCACTTTATGCCTCCACTTTGAACTTATGAATTGAACCCCAAATTTTGATTCTGCTCTATGATCATGCTCATAGGGTGGTGGAACAAATCTGACTGGCCCAATAAAATCATGTACTACTCTGTGCTTCTTGGCCTTTCGACAAAATGTATACTCCCTACTTTCTGGTAGGAAGAATTCAAGAATGTAGGCATCTTGTTCTTTGTCTCTCAGCTTATCAGGTGGTTCGGACAACTCTATTTGCATATCATCATCCCAGCACAATGCGAACAAATGGTTGGAATATGTACCAACATCCTCAACAATACTGACACTAGTTCAACAAAGTATGTATCATCGATGTCCTTGGTTAATTCTAGTATCTTTTCTACCACATCAGCAGCCTCCGATTTCAGTTCTAACTTGGGTGGTTCTTCACTAGATGGCTCGGTCGGCGGGTTCTCACTTTTCTCTAGATGTAATAAATCAAACTCGAGAGCCTGTTTCCATACCTTCTTTTCCTCAAGTGCTAACACCCAACCTGCTAGTTCTTCACCATTCATATCATCCAGATTCGTGAAACATTCATCCAAAGGGTTCCAACAGTCAGGAAAGCATCATCTTTTTTTAGGAGCACATTCACAGCATTAATAAGAGAGCAGTTGGCAAAGTCAGTAGGTCGCCTCATAGACTTCTGCACGTTGAAAGTGATTTCTTCATCGTTGATCCTCATCTTAAGTTNAATACAAACTTTCCCACTTGCACCAAGACATCATCCAGAATACCCGACGGTCTCTTCACCGTCCTATCAGCAAGTTGCAGCAACATGGAAGTGGGTTTGGCTCTACCAATCCCCAGTCTTTTATATATGGCCAGCCACATCAAATTAATGCTGGCCCCCAAGTCACATAGAGCTTTGGTGAAAGAGAAGTTGCCAATGGTACAAGGAATTGTAAAACTCCCTGGGTCGGACAACTTTTCAGCAATAGGAAGCGTCACCACCGCACTACAAGTCTGAGTAAGGGTGACAATAGCTAGATCTTGGAAGTAAACTTTTATGGACATCAATTCCTTCATCATTTTAGCATACCCAGGCATTTCTTTCAATGCATCAATCAATGGAATATTTACCTGTATCTGCTTTAGCATGTCCAAGAACTTCTTGTACTGTTCATCCTTTTGGTATTTAGCTAGCCTCTGAGGGAATAGAGCTGGCGATCTCTTTTTCCCAGTGATTTGGGACTTTTCTTTCTCAGCCACCCCCTCAATTACCAGCTTCTGAGTCATCTCTACTTCTTTTTCAGTCTCACTCTGTGCGCTTTCATTGATGACATTCTGGTATATTTCTAGGTCCCAGGAGGACCATGAGCAGCGCTTGAGGATCGTGCTTCGGACATTGAGGGAGAAAAAGTTGTATGCCAAGTTTTCTAAGTGTGAATTTTGGCTTGACTCTGTGGCATTCCTAGGCCACGTGGTGTCTTCGGATGGGATCAAGGTAGATTCGAAGAAGGTGGAAGTGGTTTAGAGTTTGCCCAGACCGTCCTCAGCTACTGAGATCCGCAGTTTCCTTGGTTTGGCTGGGTATTATCACTGTTTTGTGGAGGGATTTTCATCCATTTCAGTGCCTATGACAAGGGTGCACCTTTTATATGGACTGAGGAGTGTGAGGAGAGTTTTCAGAAGCTCAAGACAGCCCTGACTACAGCTCCTGTGTTGGTTTTGCCTACCGGTTTCGGATCCTATACAGTTTATTGTGATGCTTTGAGGATTGGCTTGGGAGCGGTGTTGATGCAGGACGGTAGGGTGATTGCCTACGTGTCTAGGCAGTTGAAGGTCCATCTGAAGAACTACCCATTTCATGATCTCGAGTTGGCAATGATTGTTCACGCCCTGAAGATATGGCGTCATTCTTTATATGGTGTTCCCTATGAGATATATACGGATCACCGGAGTTTGCAGCACATATTCAGGCAGAAGGATCTAAATTTGCGCCAGCGTAGGTGGTTAGAGTTGCTAAAGGACTATGACATCACTATATTATATCACCCGGGAAGGCTAATGTGGTGGCCGACGCCTTGAGTCACCGGGCGGAGAGTTTGGGGAGTTTGGCATACCTTCATGCAGCTGAGAGGCCTCTAGCCTTAGATGTTCAGTCCTTAGCCAGTCAGTTCGTGAGATTGGATCTTTCTGAGCCTGGCCGGGTATTAGCTTGTGTGGTTGCTCGATCTTCCCTCCATGATAGTATCAGAGAGCGCCAGTATGATGATCCCCACCTTTTAGTTCTCCAAGATAGAGTCCAGCGGGGTGATGCCAGAGATGTGACTATAGGAGAGGATGGGGTGATGAGGATGCAGAGTCGTATCTGTGTGCACAACGTAGATGGGCTTCGGGAGTTGACTCTTGAGGAGGCCCATAGATCGTGGTATTCCATCCATCCGGGTACCACGAATATGTACCAGGATCTGAGACAGCACTATTGGTGGAGAAGAATGAAGAAGGATATAGCAGAGTTTGTAGCCAAGTGTCTCAACTATCAGCAGGTCAAATGTGAGCATCAGAGACCGGGAGGGTTACTTCAGCAGATTGAGCTTCCAGAGTGGAAGTGGGAGCGAATCACCATGGACTTTGTGGTTTGACTTCCTCGGAATTTGAGGAAGATGCTATTTGGGTGATTGTGGACCGGCTGACCAAATCAGCCCATTTCCTTCCGGTACTGACTACATATTCATCGGAGAGGTTGGCTGAGATTTATATCAGAGAGATTGTTCGCCTCCACGGTACTCCAGTATCTATCATTTCAGACAGAGGTACACAGTTCACTTCACGGTTCTGGAGAGCCGTTCAGCAGGAGTTAGGCACCAGGGTAGAGTTGAGCACAACTTTTCACCCTCAGACGGATGGGCAGTCCGAGCATACAATTCAGATACTCGAGGATATGCTCTGTGCCTGTGCCTGTGTGATGGATTTTGGAGGGTCATGGGATTGATTCTTGCCCCTTGTAGAGTTCTCCTACAACAACAGTTTCCAGTCCAGCATTCAGATGGCGCCATATGAGGCCTTGTATAGTAGGCGGTGCAGGTCTCCCGTGGGATGGTTTGAGTCGGGAAAGGCCCAATTGTTGGGTACACACTTGGTTCAGGATGCCCTGGACAAGGTGAAGGTGATTCAGGAGAGACTTCGCACAGATCAGTCCAGGCAGAAGAGCTATGCGGATCAGAAGGTTCGGGACTTAGCATTTATGGCTGGTGATCGGGTTTTGCTTCGGGTATCGCCTATGAAGGGCGTCATGAGGTTCGAGAAGAAGGTAAACCTGAGTCCAAGATTTATTGGCCCTGTTGAGGTGTTGCGACGTGTTGGGGAGGTTGCTTATGAGCTAGCCCTACCTCCCAGCCTAGCAGGGGTTCATCCGGTGTTCCACGTCTCCATGCTTCGGAAGTATCACGGTGACCAGACTCATGTCTTGGATTTCAGCTCAGTCCAATTGGACAAGGATATATCATATGTTGAAGAGCCTGTAGCTATATTGGACAGGCAGGTCAGGAAGCTCAGGTAAAAGGATATTGCGTCAGTAAAGGTTCAGCGGAGGGGTCAGCCAGTCGAGGAGGGGACTTGGGAGACCGAGCAGGATATATGGAGTCAGTACCTCATCTTTTCCCAGCTTCAGGTATGGTTCTATGATCGTTCGAGGACGAACGATTTTCTTAAGAGGGGGAGGATGTAACGACCCGGCCAATCGTTATAAGAATTAATGCCCCGATCCCCTATTTACCATTTCTCCCATGTCTAATTATGTTATTGGAACCTGTCGGTGCGTTGAGTGGTGAAATCTGGGGTGATTTTGCACACATAGTCCATAAATATGGATCTTAGCTTTAGAAATCTGGCCGTAGCTAGAGCTGTGTGAAGACGGATCCGGAATGGGATTCCGTCGACTCCGTTAGCTCTGTTGGGTGATTTAGGAGTTAGGAGCATACTCAGAATGTAATTTCGAGGTCGGTTGTGGATTTAGGCTTGAATTGACGAAAGTTAGATTTTCGGCGAATTCGGCCGATAGGTGAGATTCTGATATCGGACTCGGAATGGATTTCCAAGAGCGACATCAGGTTGGTAATGTTGTTTATGACCTGTGTGCAAAATTTGAGGTTATTCGGATGAGTTTAGACGTGTTTCGGCGTCGGATGTGACTTCTAGAATTTTCCTAAGTTCCTAGGCTTGAATCTATGCATAATCGATGATTTTGATGTTATGAGACATATTCTTAAGGCTCGACCTAGTTTGAATAAGGTATTAGGGTTGGTTGGTGGTTTTGGTTGAGGTCCTGGGGGGCCTCGGGGTTGTTTCGGATGCTTAATGGGAGAATTTGGAATTTATCAACTTGCTGAACCAGACCTTCTTCTGGTGTTTTCGCACCTGTGAAGGTTTTCCCGCAGGTGCGGACACGCAGCCGCGATAGGGCTGATCGCAGGTGCGATGGTTAGGGAATTGACCAGTGGTCGCAGGTGCGGAACCGCATGCGCGACCAAACGACCGCATGTGCGGCCCCAGTGGACTTAAGTGAATTCCGCACATGCGATGCTTTTTCCGCAGGTGCGGTACCGCAGGCGCGGTGATCGGGACTGCAGGTGCGAGATCCCTGTGTGTTTATTCCAAAAATCCGAGGGTTGATTTCATAAGTCAAAAAAATCATTTGAGAGCTCGGGAATTGGCGATTTTCAGTGGGTTTTGAAGAGAAGGATCATAGGTAACGTTTTCTAATCCTAATTCATTGTTACACCATTAATCCCCGTTGTTTTCTTTAGTTTAATTATCAAAAATGGGGGAAAACCCATGGGAACTTGATGAAACTTCCCCAAACCGAAATTCTGAGAATTAAAGGGGTTTTTGGCATCGAATTTCGATGTTTCTGGTCAAGTGAGTTCGTGAGTGAATGGGTGTCTGGAAAATATAACTTGTAAAAGATTACGAGATATGGGCCCGAGGGGCGTTTTGGTCAAAATTCCTAATTTCGCGTGTTAGCTTCGAATTTATTAGTTATTTTGATTTCTTGAAATTATATTTACATTATGCAATCGAATTGAATATATTTGGTCCACCCGGAGTTGGATACTCGTGGCAAGAGCGTGATTATTGGTTGATTAGCACAATCGAGGTAAGTGGCTTGCCTAACTCTGTGTTGGGAAATTCCCTTAGGCATTTATAACTGATTTTTGACATAAAAACCTCGTGTACGTGAGGTGACGAGTACGTGCACGGGGTATTCTCACTAAATCCATTGTTTCCTTTTATGATATACTTCATCTTCAATTTCTATTACTTATTTTTATTGGTTTAACTGAGCAGCGGCTTAAGATTCTATCAAGTCCAACGATTTTACCTGATTTTCCACTCGTTACTATTATTTGAAACTGGGTTAAGTACCTTTCCTCTATATTTGCCAACTGTTTTCCCAAACTTTTGAATTACGCTATATTTGATATACATCTCGCATTACATATTTACATTGGGACTGCGGGCTATGACCTGAGACTTTCCCGTGCATTGTATTGCATATTTACATAGGGATTGCGGGCTACGACCTGAGACTTTCGCTTGCATTGCATTGCATATTTATATTGGGACTGCGGGCTATGACCTGAGACTTTCCCTTGCATTGCATTGCATATTTACATTGGGACTGCGGGCTATGACTTGAGACTTTCCCTTGCATTGCATTGCATTGCATATTTACATTGGGACTGCGGGCTATGATCTGAGACTTTTCCTCGCATTGCATTGCATATTTACATTGGGATTGAAGGCCGAGACCTGAGACTTTCCCCTGTATTGCATTGTTCGACTATCTGCTAATTTATATGCTGTGCAGAACTGAGATTTACTACTTCGTTCTTTCCGGTTCACTTTACTTCCTGTTAATTATTACTGTTATTACTTATCTGTTAATTATATATGTTTATTTTTGCAAACTCAGTAGTGCCGTAACCTGACCTCGTCACTACTTTACTGGGGTTAGGCTTGACACTTATTGGGTATCGAATGTGGAGTACTCACGCCCTTCTGCGCATGTTTTCTCATGTGCAGACCCAGGTTCCAGTGCACCGTTCCGGAGTCAGTAGAGTAGCAGATCTTCCGGAGACTTTGAGGTATTTCTGCAGCATCCGCAGAGCTTTTGAGTCCCCCCCTCCTAACTTAGTATTGTTATAGCTCGTATATGAGACTACACTTTCATTTCCAGTTTGTATATTGAACCATAGAGTTTAGCTTTTGATGTTGGTGACATTTCGGGTTTTGGGAAGTACAAATTGTATATGCTGAGTAGCTACCTTATATCTAGTTGATATCCTTTTTGTCTTTATTTTATCGATTCTGTTGTTTTCTGCATATTTCTAGGGTTACCTAGTCATAGATACTAGGTGTCGTCATGATACCTTTCGGAGGGTAGATTGGGTCGTGAAAAGCTCATCTCCCATGATCTCATGCCACTTTTCGGCCTCCCCGGCCGTTTGAGTAAGGATTACAACCTGTTTCGGCTTAGGTCGGTGTCGTCTTTGAAGTTCTTCCTACTTCTCTGGGTTCCACGAAACCCTAACCCTATGTCTTTCGATTTATTCTATATCTTCTTTGGATCTACAGTATTACGAAGCTTGTTTCTATATTTTTCTCTAAAAGCTTTCATCTTTAAACGATTTTTCAATTTTAAAACTAGGGTTTCACAAACCCCTTTCAAAAGTCGATTTTCTTTTACGTCTGCTTTAATGTTATTCTATGTTTTTCTCTGTTAACATGATTGATTCAAAGCTTCTTACTGAAAACCCCAGTTTTTAGGGTTTTAGTTCGTCTTGTTTACTATGTTTGGCAAATATGTATACTTCTTCTAGACTCTCTATGTGCTCTATGCTTCTTACTCTAATTCATGGTTGGGTTTTCTGAATCTCTACTATTCCTCTCGCTTAGGGTTTCTCTGAAATCTAGTGCTGACTATTGTTTAATAGGTCTGATTATTGATTTAATGGCTGTTTATCGGATATCCTCTACTGACTCTGTGTATCTCTTTGCATAGCTGTGATATTTTCCTCGAACCTATGATTTTGTATGTGCTGTACTGATTTTTCGAATTGTTTCCTTGGTTGTGGGATACTTTCCTTGATTATACTTGATTCCCTGTGATTTTAATTACATTCAAGATTCCCTCGACTAATTTTTAGAATTAAACTCATACTTTGCTTTATGAATATGCTATTAGTTTTTTTTAGTGTGTACTTTCCTTAATTATGTGTTATGAACTTGGTATTCATTACATACTCCATGCTTTTACTACCCCTGTTATAGTAAAATCACTCTAGTTGATTCCTTTCCCTGATTTAACTCTGATTGACCCATTTGAACTTGACTCCCTAATTAAAGGGAGTCCAGGCCTTTAATTGATACTGATTGATTATTATTTCCATAATTATGTTAGACTAGTTACTCTTTACCTTATTTTATTTACTCGTTTTCAGAATTATAAATACCCTACTCTCTTTAGCATAAGACACCAATAGATAAACGAACACATACACACAAACAACACTCATATTGATCTGAACTCTCACTTGCTTTGCTGCATATTCTCTCTTGTTCCTCTGGCTACTCAGTCGGTTGAAAGCCAAGACTGAGTAACTTATTGCTGCTCTATTTCTCTGCATACTACTGTCCTATTGCTCTACATCTCTTCACCTTGTGTTCTATTCTTACTCGTAACTGGTATGTTTCTAGTTTAAGTTTGTAGCATCCAACTCAATATGTTTCGCTTTGTACGAAGGTTCCTGTTATTTCTCTTATGCTTCTACTTATGGTTCTGCTGCTTGCCTTGCAGCTAGTTTATTTTCTTTGTCCATGTGACCTCCCTTTCCTTCTATGTTTAGAATGTCTACTTGTCTATGTGATTCCCCTTTCCCTTTAGTCTAACATATCTATTGATTTTCCTTATATGTTTCCATCATGAATCTGCCTGACTCCCAACACTATAAGCATGTACCCCCTAATACTTAGTTATTATGTAAATCCTAATCCTGGACTATGTGACTCTATTTGACACCCCCTCAATCTGATGATGTTAGATTCCTAGCATGAACATTCTGTGATAACTAGCTGTGATTGTTTAAACCCTATAGCACTATCCTGAGGACTATTTGTGTGCAAGTCTGCTTCTACTATGTGACTTATTTGTCCCCCGGTTCTCCCTATCCCTGTTTGTGTTTGCTTCCTAAACCATGTATGTTCTGAGCTGCTGATTGTCCTGTTCCTTTCTTCTTCAAACCAGTTTTCATAAAACAAACTCTCATGTTGTTCTCTGAAGCTATTTTCAAAACAGTTATTTAAAAAGCTACTTTTCAAACTCAACTCTTTTTAAACTATAGGCACATCTCACTACTCTTAGTTCTAAGTTCATCCCCTTCGTGTGAGCACTGTCTTGGGGACCATTTGAGTACCCATTGAACTCTGAAACACAAGGTTGGCATTGCTCACTGCACAACTGGGATTCTCTGAGATCCTTAAGAACTCTGACACAACTGGGTTATAAAAGGTCATGGCATATGGCATTATTGGATCTGAGGATTTGGGCTTATTGTTAGGCTCCCTATAGGGTAACTTCTTAATTTCCTTATTTACTTATGAAATTTGTGCAATGCTGGTCTGTAATAATTAATCGTAAAAAAGACGATTCTGGGGTTGGATAGTGAAATGGGTGGGGTTATGCATGCTTAGTATAATTACGGGTAGAAACCATGCTACATGATTTATTTTGTATATGTGTGCAATAGTCACCATGCTTAGGAATACCTGACATGCATGCATTAGAGAACATGTTTTAGGCCTGTTTATCTCAGCATCTCTGCAGTACTCATGCCTCACATAGAAATCCTGTTCGTAGTTAAATAACTATAAAAATGGTTGTTATGTTACTGCCTCAGCATTTTCACAATTACTACACCTGTAAATCCTGTCTTAGGTTAAATAATAACATCAATTATCGATATTTGCATTAGAAATCATGTGCTAGGTTCAGCAACTTAAGTACGCTTCTGTATTTTCTATTTCGAGTCAAAAGGATGTGTTAATAAGTAAATTCCGCCATAAAAATAATAATAATAGATTCTGATTTCTTAAAGCGGTTTGTGCATTTAGAAAAGCATGCATAGGTTTGCATCATTCTACACCCTGTATGCATTTAGATATCCTGTTTTGTAGGACATTACATTCACATTAGTTTAAATACTTACCTCTTTATCACGACTAAGGTTAAAACAGACTCATCATTGTCTAACTACTATGTTCTGAAAAAGCTAAAACAGGTAACTGGAGCGGTTTAATACGCCTAGGCAAGTCTTAGGTATTAAACTTATTAAAACCGGATATCTACCTTCTTTGTGTGTGCTGTTTGGTTAATACTAGGTCAGGATCGATAGTCTAAAACTGGTAAAAAGACCTCTTCTGAAACTTAGTAATCAGATTGTCCTGCTGTAATATTCTTACTTAGACATCCTGCCTTGGGTTCTGAAATCCAAATACCTCTTTGTGTTTGAGTCGTTCTAATTATGTGTATTCATTTGTGGAGGAATTCATGAGCCTCATATCTCCCTCTATATGTTTCCATGTATTTGCAGTCCTAATTGTTTTGTTTGTCGTTTAGCATTTTGTCCTTTAAACCTAAGGGTTCTTCCTAGTACCTACCCTTTAGGATAGTATTCCTAACCTCCTCCAGGACTGATAAGATGGGACGGTAATAACACACAATAGAATCTGTGACCAACACACGCTTCAATTACCTTCACGGGGTGGGAAGGGTAGAATATGGATATGATAACTGGTGCGCTAATACCACGTGTAGCCCCTCTTCGAGGAGTGATTGCCGGGTATTGCATTGATGTGATCCGTATTACTTTAAACCTTGGACATTTTCTCAAATGTTTACTTATAATTTCTTTTCAAACTTTCAATAAAACTCCAATACTTGTTTGAAATCCCCTCTTATGTGAGCCTTGCTTGTTATTTGTTTATTGTCCGAATTCGCGAAACCATTTGGACGGGACCCACAGATGTGGATTCTGAGGGGTGCCTAACACCTTTCCCTTGGGATAACTTCAAGCCCTTACCCAATCTCTGGTAATGCAAACTAGTTCATGAGTTAACTACTCAAGGTGCCCTAACGCACCATAAAAATCGTTCGGTGGCGAATCTTCCTTTAAACTTCTTCCTTCAAAAGGAGTTTGTCCAAAATGTCAAGAACCCGATCTCCACACCTATGTTTTGTGGGGGGGGGGAGGGGAAAGAGGGCGCGACAGCATGGAGACTCTGTAGCGGATTTTAGGCTTTTACCATTTCAAATTGTTTCGCGAATCTATGCCTTTATTTTTAAATACTTGCACCCTTTCCTATTCCCTTTGCATGCAATTAATTGTCTACTTCGAGTGTTTATTTTTTCAAAAGGTAACTGACATGTCTCTTTGTTTTCTTTTGTAACTGCTTCAAATCATTATTACTGTTTTTACCGCTTTCTTTAACGTGCAAATACGTGAAAACTTGTTTTAAATACTTATTGCATAAATCATACTCAACATTCATACCCCACTCGTGCCAAACAAAATACTATAGCAACGCTTGATGAGTGGTTGCGCCCTTCCTATATTATCACCCCGTAAATTCAGAAAGGCTTATTAGCGTAAAATTAGTCGATCAACGGTGTAGTCGATGGTTCCGTGCCTTTCCCCTTTGAGTTGTCCGCTCAAAGGTACCAGTCTAAAACCCCATAGAAACCTTACTCGGTCAATTTGTTGCATGCATCATGGTCAAACCTAGTCAAAGCTAAAGTGTTGTCCGCATGATAGCTTTTAAGATAGCCTTCTCCAAAAGACCACCGAGTTTCCCTGACCCCAAACGGACGCCCTCACGTTCTGTGCATTAATTTGGAGAACTAAATGCTTCCTGCTAATTATTTACGTTAAATAGTCATGTCCAGTGAGGGTAAGGGCCTAACCTATTTGTTTTGCAGGAAAAAAAATGAGGCACGAAGTCCCCAGATTCGGCATGGTCTCCAACATCCACCCAAAATTGCTGAGTTAGTGGGAGGATTTACACTCTAGCGAAAAAGCTATCGCCAGGAAATATTTGGGTAATCTACCATCACTTCTGGAAATCCAGCCTAACAAAATTATAGTAGAAGCTGCTACCTTGTTCTGGGATCACGAAAGATCTGTGTTCCGCTTTGGGAGCATCGAAATGGCACCATTTATAGAAGAGATAGGGGGTTGGCTAACCTAGTATGGGAAACTCTGGGGTTGCTGATGCCTGAGAATCGCACAGGCAGAAGTTTCCTCAAAATGATGGGTCTGAAAAAGGACGCGAAATTGGTATTTCTGGAGGATTCGTACATTCCTTTTGATTACATGTACGAATAGTATGTCTACAGCAAATCATACCGTACCTACCATGATGAGTTTGCTATCACCTCTCTAGGACACGTCCATCGCCGAGTGTTCGTGTTTATGGTCTACTTTTTGGGATTGATCGTGTTCCCGATGAAGAAACAAAGGATCTATACCAGGCTAGCCATGGTAACTAAGACCGTAATGGGAGGGTTAAATGGGCAATATTTTAGCATTGTGCCCATGATCGTTGCAGATATGTACCGGGCTTTAGAAAAATGTAAACAAGGGGCAAAACATTTCGAAGGTTGCAATCTGTTACTCCAACTCTGGCCTGTAGAACATCTCCAAAAAGGGGAATATCGACAGGACATCCACCGCCGAATGTGGGATGACCACATCGCTTTCCATAGTCCTCTTAAGGGCAAAGACAAATGCAAAAGTAAGATGAAAGAGTCCAGCGGCATCAGAAAGGAGAATGTGATTGAAAGGTTAGAGGCCACTGATGGCCGAGGTATTCAGGTCCTGCATGAGAATGTCGCCACTTGAACAAAAATTGCTGAGGTTTCAAGAAGAACTAGATCAAGCCCGGAATCTGGCCAGCTTGTCGTTTTCCCTCAACGTCCCTGACGTCAACCTTCAAAATGCTCAAAACCCCACACCTCCACAAAATATCCCAAGACAGCAAAACCATCACACCACTCCCCCAAAGAACCAAACCCTCCCGACACAATACAATGCTTGCCACACCTCAAATAACACCCCGCTACTCATCCCAGAACCTCAAAACCCCACAAAGACCATTTCCATACCTATAACAATCCCATCTATTTGGAAACCATGACCCACTCCACTCCGCCTATCCCACAGGCATCCGAGTCTGACGAAAAGGATTTACTTATTAGGAACCTGGTTGAAGAGCTTAAGAAACTGACTAGCCGAGTTCAGGGTGTTGAAGGGACCAAAGGGATTGCAGGGTTGACTTATGAAGACCTTTGTATCCAACCTGATGTCGAACCGCCTGAGGGGTACAAACCTCCAAAGTTTGAAATGTTTGACGGTACTAGTGATCCGAGAGTCCATCTGAGGACCTATTGCAACAAATTGGTCGGCGTGGGAAAGGATGAAAGAATCCTCATGAAGTTTTTCATGAGGAGTTTGAAGGGAGATACACTGTCTTGGTACATCAGCCACGACCCCAAGAAATGGTCAAACTGGGTAAGCATGGCGTCTGATTTCATGGACATGTTTAGATTCAACACAGAGAACGCACCATACATGTTCTACATTCAGAATTTGAAGAAGAAGCCTACAGATACCTTTTGAGAGTATGCTACTCGCTGGAGGTCCGAAGCTGCTAAAGTCAGACCTTCTCAAGAAGAAGAACAAATGAACAAGTTCTTTATCTAGGCTCAGGACCCGCAATATTATGAACAGTTAATGATGGTTGAGGGCCGCAAGTTTTCTGACATCATCAAATTGGGTGAGCGGATTGAAGAAGGTATTAAAAGTGGTATGGTTAATAATTTTGAAGCCTTGCAAGCCACTAACAAGGCTCTACAGTCCGGTGGTGTGTCTAAGAAGAGAGATGTGGGAGCCGTAATGGTTGCACAAAGAACCAAGTCCCCATTCAAGTACCAAACCTATCTGATACCTCCACTCACATATCATCCTTCACCAAATTATCAAGCACCCTCACCAAATTACCAAGCTCCATCACCAAATTACCAAACTCGACCACCTTCCTACCAAGCTTCACCACCCACATATCAACCTACTTCGACTAAATATCCACAACCTGCTCCTGTCTACCACACTTATAATTCCCAACCATCTCATTACTAATCCCCCCCTCCACGCCAAAACTTACCTAGACCTCGTCCCAATTTTGATTGTCTCCCTCCAAAGCAATACACCGCCATAGCCGAGCCCATTGACCAGATGTATAAAAAACTCAAAACCGCTAGTTATGTTACACCTATCCCTGCTGCCACCCCTGAGAATCCCTCTCAGTGGGTTAACCCAAACAAATCATGTGCATACCATTCTGGCATGAAGGGACACACCATCGAAGAATGTCGTTCTCTAAAGGACAACATACAGGCTCTCATTGACAACACGATTATTGTGGCAAAAGACCCCGCTCCAAACGTTCGCAACAATCCTCTGCCATACCATAAGGATAGAGGCATCCATATGATTGAAATAGAATATTATTGGGATCCCGAGGGGTCAATCGGGTTGATCGCAGAAGGCGATGACCCAAGAAACCCGCAGTCACTCTCAAATCGATCATAGTCCAGATTCAGCCATCTGAGGCCGTTGAGGTGAATATGTCTATACCATTTGAGTTTGAAGTAGCGCCACCAGCAAATTCACCAGTGCCAATTAAAGTTGAGTTTGTATCTCCAGCAAATACACCAGCTTCGTTCGAGGTCGCAATCTTGCCACCCCGAACACACATTCCGTTTGAAATAAATATGGCTGCACCCATTCCTGTGGCAATGTCAACCACGCCACCCTTCTGTTCAAACGTTGTTCCTTGGGACTACACCGCCGAGGCAAGAAGGAAAATCAAGGCTAGGTCTGAGGAAGCTATCGCAGCACAGGGTATGACGAGAACTGGTAGGGTCTACACCCCTAAGCATCTGGCCGAGTCGAGCAAGCAGGCCGCTAACCAGCCTCCCTTTATCGAAACAGGTCCCGATGACCTTTAGAGAAAGATACAGGCTAAGGAGTAATCAGTCATCGACCAGCTGAACAAGACACCGACACAAATATCCATCCTCTCTCTGCTGCAGAATTCTGAAACACACAGAATGATTTGTTGAAAGTGTTGAGTGAAGCATATGTGCCAAACAACATCACTAATGGGGAAGTGGCCAATATGGTAAGCCAGGTACTGGAGAGTCATAAAATCACTTTTCATGAGGATGAGCTACCACCTGAAGGATTGGGGCACAACAAAATGCTGCACATCACCGTGCAGTGCGAGGATCATTTCATCACAAGAATCTTGATCGATGGAGGTTCCAGTCTTAACGTCTGTCCGCTAATAGCACTCAAGAAATTGGGTAAAGGGATACATGAGATAAAGGATGGGGAGATCAATGTGAAATCTTTTGACGGTTCTGAGAGGTCCACCATGGGGGAGATCAGTCTATGTCTACAGATGGGACCAACTTGGTTCGAAGTGGATTTCTAGGTGATAGATGTTCCGGCATCCTACAACTTGTTGTTGGGACGACCCTGGATTCATGCTGCTGGGGTCGTATCATCAACACTACATCAGGCGGTAAAATTCGAGTGGAACCACCAAGAGGTGATTATTCATGGTGACGATAGCAACCCTATTTATAGCCGTCAAACTATTCCGATGATTGACGGGAAAAAGAAGATAGGTGGAGGAACTTACCACCATATTGAACGGGTCAATGCCATCAACAAGGACAAATGGTGGGATAACAAGATCGAAAGCATCTTGAACTGGAGAGGATATGAGCTAGACAAAGGGCTCGGTAAAAACTTCCAAGGAATCACGAAGCCTATAAAGCTCAAGGAACATGGTACCACTTTCGGTCTGGGGTATGAGTACACCTGGCAGGAATTCAACGATTGGTCGCCACCTTGGCGCGACCCCTATTACCCTTTGGAACAGCCGATACCTCATCTTGAGCAGACTTTCAAGCAACCTGACACTACCTACGGTTCAGATGAAGAAGAAGCACTCGCATCAATGAGGATCTTGTTTCTACAGAATGATGATATGGATTGCTGTGTTGTTTTCGAAAGGGAGGGGGAGGAAGGCCCTTACATACAGACTGTAATCAAGGGAACATATCTCAAGAACTGGTCTATCAAGACAACCAAATCCCAACGAGCCTCGGGGTAGCAAGGCTAAAACAAGCATTATTTACTGTTTATTTACTAAATGATTTTCCTGCATTTGTTTTTAATTTCTGCAATAAAGATCTTCAACGTTCAAAACACTTATTCAATCTATCAAAGCATATTCTAAATTTCTCTTACGAAATCTGATATTTATTGCTATTGTCCTCATTACCTTATTTATATAGCATTACTATTACTTGTCTTGGTAAACCGATGACTGTGACATGCAATGAGACAATGCAGCAAACAGACATTGATTCAGATGAAGATGACATACCTGACGAGATTGTCAAGGAAGTTGAGAACTTTGAGAACAGACCTAAGTCCAACCTGGATGAGACCGAAGTTATCAACTTGGGAGATTCAAAAAACGTCAAGGAAACTCGTATCAACATTCATCTGTCACCATCAGAAAAGAAAGAATACACAGAGTTTCTAAGAGAGTATTAGGACGTATTTGCATGGTCGTATGATGACATGACTGGTCTAAGTACGTCTATTGTAGCTCACAAACTGCCAACAAATCCAACGTGTCCACCAGTGAAACAAAAGCTCAAAAAGTTCAAACCCGACATGAGTTTGAAAATCAAAGAAGAGGTTACCAAGCAGATCAACGCCAAAGTTCTCTGGGTAGTGGAGTATCCGACATGGTTAGCTAACATTTTACCTGTGCCAAAGAAGGACGGGAAGGTCAGAGTCTGCGTCGACTACCGGGATCTCAACCGGGCCAGTACAAAAGATGATTTCCCCTTGACAAATATACACATTCTGATTGACAACTGCGCCAAGCATGAATTGCAGTCCTTTATGGATTGCTTCGCTGGTTATCACCAAATTTGGATGGATGAGGAAGATGCCGAGAAGACAGCGTTCATTACGCTGTAGGGAGTGTATTGTTACAAGATGATGCCATTCGGTCTAAAGAATGCAGGGGCCACTTACATGAGGGCCATGACCACCATATTCCATGACATGATTCACAAAGAGATCGAGGTGTACGTAGATGACGTCATTATCAAATCAAAGAAGGCTGCTGATCACATGGAGAATTTGGGAAGTTCTTCAATCGATTGCGAAAATACAATCTAAAACTGAACCCCGCAAAGTGTGCATTTGGGGTTCCTGCTGGGAAGTTGCTGGGATTTATTATAAGCCGCCGGGGAATAGAATTGTATCCGTCCAAGGTCAAAACCATTCAAGAGTTACCACCACCCAGGAACAAGAAAGATGTGATGAGTTTCTTGGGGAGGCTTAATTACATCAACCGGTTTATAGCACAATCTACAGTCATCTGTGAGCCAATCTTCAAGATGCTGAAGAAGGACGCTGCAACTAAGTGGACCGAGGATTGTCAAAGGGATTTCGACATAATCAAGGAGTACCTCTCAACACCGCCGGTTCTGGTACCACCTGAGCCAGGTAGACCTGTGTTACTCTACCTTGCAGTGCTAGATGGAGCTTTCGGTTATGTTCTTGGCCGACATGATGAAACAGGAAGGAAGGAGCAAGCCTTTTACTATCTCAGCAAGAAGTTCACTCCATATGAGGCCCGGTATTCTTTATTGGAACACACTTGTTGTGCTTTGACCTGGGTCGCACAGAAGCTGCGGCACTACTTCTGTGCCTACACAACATATCTCATATCAAGGATGGATCCATTGAAGTATATCTTTCAGAAGCCCATGCCCACTGGCAAGCTAGCCAAGTGGCAGATCCTGCTGAGTGAATTCAACATTGTTTACATGACTCATAAGGCAGTTAAAGGACAAGCTCTGGAAGACCATCTTGTTGAGAATCCCGTAGACGGAGAATACGAGCCCCTGAAAATGTATTTTCCTGATTAAGAGGTATCATTCGTAAGAGAAGACATTGCAAAATCCTACGGCGGTTGGAGGATGTTCTTTGATGGATCAGCAAACTTCAAAGGAGTCGGTATTGGAGCAGTACTAGTATCAGAGACCAGCTAGCATTATTCGATATCCGCCAAACTCAGGTTCCCTTGCACCAACAATATGGCCGAATACGAAGCCTGCATCTTGGGGCTCAACATGGCCATTGACATGAACGTCCAGGAGTTGTTAGTGATTGGTGATTCTGACTTATTGGTACATCAGGTACAAGAATAATGGGCAACAAAGAATTTCAAGATAATGCCGTATCTGCACCACGTTCAGGAGTTGAGAAAGAGGTTCACAAAGATAGAGTTCCGACATGTCCCTAGAATCCAGAACGAGTTCGCCGATGCTTTGGCTACTTTGTCATCTATGATTCAACATCCAAACAAGAACTTCATTGATCCTATTCCGGTGAAAATCCACAATCAGCCAGCTTACTGTGCCCATATCGAAGAAGAAGCAGACGGAAATCCTTGGTTCCAGGATATCAAGGAATACTTGGCAAAAGGAGAATACCCGGAGCTTGCAAATGCCACTCAGAAACGCACACTTCGAAGGTTATCTAACAATTTATTTCACAACAGAGGAATCATGTATAGGAGGACTCCCGATTTGGGTTTGCTAAGGTGCATCGACGCAGAAAAAGCATCAAGATTATTGAAAGAAGTTCATGCTGGGACCTGCAGCCCACATATGAACGGTTTTGTGTTGGCAAAGAAGATACTCTGAGCTGGTTACTTTTGGATGACTATGCAAACGGACTGCATCCAGTATGTCTGGAAATGCCACCGTTGTCAGATACATGTAGATATGATAAAGGTACCTCCCAGTGAGCTTAATGCAACAAATTCACCCTGGCCGTTTGCCACCTGGGGCATGGATGTCATTGGACCAATCGAGCCTGCCGCCTCTAACGGACACAGGTTTATTCTAGTCTCCATTGATTACTTTACTAAATGGGTCAAAAAAACCTCCTACAAAGCAGTTACCAAGAAAGTTGTGGCCGATTTTGTCCGCCACCACATTATTTGTCGATTCGGAGTTCTAGAGTCAATCATCACCGAGAATGGTTCTAATATCAACAGTGACTTGATGAAAGCCATGTGTGAAACCTTCAAGATCAAACACAAGAATTCCACAGCTTACAGCCCTCAGATGAAAGGAGTCGTTGAGGCCGCCAACAAGAACATCAAGAAAATACTAAGGAAGATGATACAAAGGCATAAGCAATGGCACGGGAGGTTATCGCCTTATTGGGATATTGCACTACGGTCCACACATCAACCGGGGAAACTCCCTATATGTTGGTCTACGGTACATAGGTTGTTATTCCTGCTGAAGTTGAAATTCCATCACTGAGAATTATACAGGAAGCTGAGCTCAGCGACGCAGAGTGGGTAAAGAGCCGTTATGAGCAGCTAGCTCTCATAGACGGAAAAAGAATGAATGCATGTTTGTCATGGTCAGCTATGTCAGAACAGAATGGCTAGGGCCTTCAACAATAAATTCAAGCCAAGACGATTCACATCAGGGCAGCTGGTGTTAAAGAAAATCTTTCCGCATCAATATGAAGCCAAGGTTAAGTTCTCTCCCAACTGGCAAGGCTCGTACATGGTTCACAGAGTGCTGATAGGAGGAGCACTCATACTTGCAGAAATGGATGGAGAAGTTTGGCCAAAACCAATCAATTCAGATGCCGTCAAGCGCTACTATTTGTAAACTTCATGTTTTATCAATGATGTAAATTGAACTAAGTCTGACCTGATACCCGTTTAAGAGGGGATACGTAGGCAGCCCTATGGGTTCGGTCACAATTCAATAAATTTTTTATCTTCCCCCATAATTGGAAACTGGGGCAGAATTTTGAGGACCCTCAAAATTCCGAAGCAAGTAGCAGGACAGAAGCATTCACCCAACCAACTGGGGCAGAATTTTGAGGAGGACCCTCAAAATTCTGAAGCAAGTTCAGCCGATCGCTGCATCACCAATAGTCAGAAGTATTCACCCATCAAACTGGGGTAGAATTTTGAGGAGGACCCTCAAAATTTTGTGGCAAGAAAGGTTGCAATGTCTCGAACCATGTCATGGTCGTCGGTTCATCAAAAACTATTTTAGATTATGTACTTATATTATATCATGCATATGTATTTTTTTGCAACAACTTGTTTAGCGAGCGCTACCCCAATGATGCGAACAATATCATCGTGATCAAGCAGACGAGTCAAGTAAACTCAACGAGAATGCGAACTAACCTTTCCCCTTTACAGAACTCACGATTTCTCTTTGGATGCAGGCACAAAAAGGCCCCAGAGCATAGTGTCCTCCTGAAGGACGTACGTTGATCAAAATACACACTTCTCAAACCCTTCACATACGTCGATATTTAGTTTCAGCACAAACTACGCTTTATTATTTGCAACACTCGCAGCAACCACTTCGCTACAATTTATCATCAGCTAAGAACTCTTATCTGCATTTTATTTCTTGCATAAGGCTACCATTCTGTCTTTCGAGACTAAGCACTGTCTCCACCTAAATTTTATTTCTTGCATAAGGCTACCATTCTGCCTTTCGAGACTAAGCACTGTCTCCATCTGCATTTTATTTCCTGCATAAGGCTACTATTCTACCTTCCGAGGTTATGCTCTACCTACATCTGCATTTTATTTCCTGCATAAGGTTACCATTCTGCCTTCCGAGGTTAAGCTCTACCTCTATATGCATTTTATTTCCTGCATCAGTCTACCATTCTGCCTTTCGAGACTAAGCATTGTCTCCATTTTCACTTTATTTCCCGCATTGCATAAGACTACCATTCTTCCTTTCGAGACTAAGCACTGTCTCCATCTGCATTTTATTTCCTGCATAAGGCTAGCATTCTGCCTTTCGAGACTAAGAACTGTCTCCACCTGCATTTTATTTCTTGCATAAGGCTACCATTCTGCCTTTCGAGACTAAGCACTGTCTCCATCTGCATTTTATTTCTTGCATAAGGCTACCATTCTGCCTTCCGGGGCTAAACTCTGCCTCTTATTTACTTTTCAAAGCAACCTTTGTCTCTATCATTCGCTTCCTTTCGGGCTAAGCTATGCCCCTTTAATTCGCAAGACTAAGCTCTGTCTTGTCAGCATCATACCATTGCACTTCTCATGGGCTGAAATATCGCCAACCTATCCAAAGGCGTCATCATTCAGAGGCACCATCTTCATGTCCCGAGAACATCATTTCATGGCCTGCGGATCCCTTTTTATCACTCTGGATATCATTATTCAAAGGCATCATGGTTCGGAGGCACCATCCTCATGTCCCGAGAACATCATTTCATAGCCTGCAATCCCCCATCAAGCGATTCTTGGCCCAAGACATCATGGTCTAAGGACGTCATCCTCAACCGTCCAAAGACAACATTCATAGTCCAATGGGAATCTGCATCATGTTTAAATTACGCACAATCCATGCTTGTTACTCGTTTGCAGGAAATCCGGCTAGGAACAGCCAGGCAGGCAGGAGCGGACCGCTCCAGTTCTTCTAACTACCTCGTAAGCCGTTTTGTTCACATTATCTTGCACCTTGCGTCCGCCCTTATAAAACTTCACCGGTACACTTCGTCGGTGATCCTGAACTACATACGACCTGATTGCTATAAAACCAGGGATATGTCGGCAGCTCAGAAGCCAGGGTGCGGCCTAAATCTTTCCTACTATTTTTCACTCGGTCAAAATTGACCATCATATCTTTACCCGACAACTCTTTCATCCTTTCCGGGTAAAGAGGGGCAGCTGTTGATACCCAATTTGTCCTCAAAATTATTTTAAACTTGCATATATACCTTCAAAATCAGTTTTTATAACAATTGGTATTTTTCTATAATTTTCCCCACATTCTTATGAATTTATTTTAATTTATCCAGTGGTTTTACCTCTAATAATTGATTATTAATTGTATTACAAATGGTTTCAAAAACATTTCATGATTTAATATATCATTTTTGGTCCTATTAAGACCAAATTTATTTCACAAATTAGCCAAATTGGCACCATTTGACTATAATTGCAATAACTTTGCAATTATAGCCTAATTACTTATTTCTATGTTAATTTTGCTCAATAATTAGTCATTTATATTTTTAATACTAATTAATCATTTTAGCTTAATCTATTAAGCAGCAATTTCATTTTTATAATTATTAGCCATTTTTATAAAATATTTATCTACTTCTAATTGGGTATTTAACTTATAGTCATTTTTTTAAATTCCAAATTCAGTCTTATTTACCCAAACCCACATCCCAACTAAATTGACCCAACAACCCAAGGCCCAAGTCCTAAGCACCCGACCCAACCCCCATGCTTGATCTGAATCGATGAGCATATGAGATTAACGGTCCAGATTCAAGTTACCATAATTAACTCAACCAAACCCCCAATCGACCCCTCATTTTCCCAAGCCCCGTCTCTCTCTATCCCTCTCTGTTACTCTCTAGCTCTCTCTAGAAGCTTCCTTGTCTTCTCTCCTCCGATGGGTTCTGTTCACCTTCTCCGGCCAGTTCTCTCACCGGAATCTATGGTTCTTCATCACCTCTTGGTTACCTACCCACTTTACACCTACCCAGTGATACTCTGGGGCTCTCAGGCGAACTTGGAGCGGTCCAACTCATCTCCCATGGTCCCATGCCACTTTCCGGCCTCCCCGCCCGTTTGAGTAAGGATTACAACCTGTTCTGGTTAGGCCGGTGTCGTCTTTGAGGTTCTTCCTACTTCTCTGGGTTCCACGAAACCCTAACCCTATGTCTTTCGATTTATTCTAGATCTACTTTAGATCTACAGTATTACGAAGCTTCTTTCTATATTATTCTCTAAAAACTTTCATCTTTAAACGATCTTTCAATTTTAAAACTAGGGTTTCACAAACCCCTTTCAAAAGTCGATTTCTTTTACGTCTTCTTTAATGTTATTCTATTTTTTTCTCTGTTAACAGGATTGATTAAAATCTTCTTACTGAAAACCCCATTTTTTAGGGTTTTAGTTCGTCTTGTTTGCTATGATTGGCCAACCTGTATACTTCTTCTAGACGCTCTATGTGCTCTATGCTTCTTACTCTAATTCGTGGTTGGGTTTTCTGAATCTCTACTATTCCTCTCGCCTAGGGTTACTCTGAACTTTGGTGCTGGTTATTGTTTAATAGATCTGATTATTGATTTAATGGTTGTTTATCTGATACCTCTACTTACTCTGTATATCTCCTTGCATAGCTGTGATACTTTCCTCGAATCTATGATTTTGTATGTGTTGTACTGATTTTTCGAATTGTTCCTTGGTTGTGGGATACTTTCCTTGATTATACTTGATTCCCTGTGATTTTTCTTACATTCGAGATTCCCTCGACTAATTTTCATAATTAAATTCATACTTTGCTTTATGAATATGATATCAGTGTTTTTTAGTGTGTACTTTCCTTAATTATGTGTTATGAACTTGGTCTTTATTACATACTCCATGCTTTTACTACCCCTGCTATAGTAAAATCACTCTAGTTGATTCATTTCCCTGATTTAACTCTGATTGGCCCGTTTGAACTTGACTCCCTAATTAAAGGGAGTCCAGGCCTTTAACTGATATTGATGATTATTATTTCCATAATTATGTTAGACTAGTTACTCCTTACCTTATTTTCTTTACTCGTTTTCAGAATTATAAATACCCTACTCTCTTTAGCATAAGACACCAATAGATACACGAATACATACACACAAACAACACTCCTATTGCTCTGAACTCTCACTTGCTTTGCTGCATATTCTCTCTTGTTCCTCTGGCTACTCAGTCGGCTGAAAGCCAAGACTGAGTAACTTATTGCTGATCTATTGCTCTGCATACTACTGTCCTATTGCTCTACTTCTCTGTACCTTGTTGTTCTATTCTTACTCTTAACTGGTATGTTTCTAGTTTAAGTTTATAGCATCCAACTCAATATGTTTCTGTTTGTACTAAGGTTCCTGTTATTTCTCTTATGCTTCTACTTATGGTTTTGCTGCTTGCCTTGCAGATAGTATATGTGCTTTGTCCATGTGGTGTCTCTTTCCTTCTATGTTTAGCATGTCTACTTGTCTATGTGATCCCCCTTTCCCTTTAGCCTAACATGTCTATTGCTTTTCCTTATATGTTTCCATCATGAATCTGCCTGACTCCCAACACTATAAGCATGTACCCCATAATACTTAGTTATTATGTAAATCCTAATCCTGGACCTAATATGTGACTCTGTTTGACACCCCCTCAATTTGATGATGTTAGATTCCTAGCATGAACATTCTGTGATAACTAGGCTGTGATTGTTTAAACCCTATAGCACTATCATGAGGACTATTTGTGTGCAAGTCTGCTTCTACTATGTAAATTATTTGTCCCCAACTCCTCCTATACCTATTTGTGTTTGCTTCCTAAACCATGTATGTTCTGAGCTGCTGATTGTCCTGTTCCTTTTTTCTTCAAACCAGTTTTCATAAAACAAACTCTCATGTTGTTCTCTGAAGCTATTTTCAAAACAGTTATTTCAAAAGCTACTTTTCAAACTCAACTCTTTCTAAACTATAGGCACATAACTACTCTTAGTTCTAAGTTCATCCCCCTTGGTGTAAGCACTGCCTTGGGGACCATTTGAGTACCCATTGAACTCTGACACACAAGGATGGCATTCCACACTACACTTACTCATTCCTGGGTAAGGTACTTGGGTGTGAGCACTGCCTGGGATCCTCTAAGATCCTTAGGAACTCTGACACACCTGGGTTATAAAAGGTCATAACATATGGCATTGTTTATCTCAGCATCTCTACCATACTCATGCCTCACTTAGAAATCCTGTTCGTAGTTAAATAACTATAAAAATGGTTGTTATGTTACTGCCTCTGCATTTTCACAATTACTACACCTAGACATCATGTCTTAGGTTAAATAATAACATCAATTATCGATATTTGCATTAGAAATCATGTGCTAGGTTTAGTAACTTAACTACGCTTCTGTATTTTCTGTTTCCAGTCAAACGGATCTGTTAATAAGTAAATTTCGCCCTAAAAAAATAATAATAGATTCTGATTTCTGAAAACATTTTGTGCATTTAGAAAAGCATGCGTAAGTTTGCATCATTCTACACCCTGTATGCATTTAGATATCCTGTTTTGTAGGACACTGCATTCACATTAGTTTAAATACTCACCTCTTTATCACGACTAAGGTGAAAACAGACTCATCATTGTCTAACTACTATGTTCTGAAAAAGCTAAAACAGGTAACTGGAGCGGTTTAATACTCCTAGGCAAGTCTTAGGTATTAAACTTATTAAAACCGGATATCTACCTTCTTTCTGTGTGTTGTTTGGTTAATACTAGGTCAGGATCAATAGTCTAAAACTGGTAAAAAGACCTCTTCTGGAACTCAGTAATCAGACTGTCCTGCTGTAGTATTCTTACTTAGACATCCTGCCTTAGGTTCTGAAATTCAAAGACCTCTTTGTGTTTGAGTCGTGCTAATTATATGTATTAATTTGTGGGGGAATTCATGAGCCTCATATCTGCCTCTATATGTTCCTCGGTATTTGCAGTGCTAATTGTTTTGTTTGTCGTTTAGCATTTTGTCCTTTAAATCTAGGGGTTCTGCCTAGTACCTACCCTTTAGGATAGTAGTCCTAACCTCCTCCGTGACTGATAAGATGGGATGGGTTATAGCACGTAATAGAATCCGTGACCAACACACGCTTCAATTACCTTCACGGGGTGGGAAGGTTAGAATATGGATATGATGACCGGTGCGCTAATACCACGTGTAGCCCCTCTTCGAGGAGTGATTTCTGGGTATTGCATTGATGTGCTCCGTATTAATTTAAACCTAGGACATTTACTCAAATGTTTACAAACTTTCAATAAAACTCCAATACTTGTTTGAAATCCTCTCTTATGTGAGCCTTTCTTGTTATTTGTTTATTGTCCGAATTTGCGAAAACATTTGGCCGGGACCCACAGTGTGGACCCTGAGGGTGCCTAACACCTTCCCTTTGGGACAACTTCAAGCCCTTACCCAATCTCTGGTAATGCAAACTAGTTAATGAGTTAACTACTCAAGGTGCCCTAACGCACCATAAAAATCGTTCGGTGGCGACTCTTCCTTTAAACTTCTTCCTTCAAAAGGAGTTTGTCCAAAATGTCAAGAACCCGATCTCCACACCTATGTTTTGTGGGGGGGGGGGAGGGGCGGGGAAAGGGGGCGCGACAGCATAGCGACTCTGTCGGGATTATAGGTTTTTACCATTTCAAATTGTTTCGCGAATTTATGCCTTTATTTTTAAATACTTGCACCCTTTCCTATTCCCTTTGCATGCAATTAATTGTCTTCGAGTGTTTATTTTTTCAAAACGTAACTGACATGTCTATTTGTTTCCTTTTGTAACTGCTTCAAATCATTATTACTGTTTTTACCGCTTTCTTTAACGTGCAAATACGTGACAACTTGTTTTAAACTGTTTTTATCGTTAAGTGGCGACTCTTCCTTTAAACTTCTTCCTTCAAAAGGAGTTTGTCCAAAATGTCAAGAACCCGATATCCGCACCTAATTTTTTTTTGGGGAGGGGGGGGGGGGGGGGGGCACGACAACCCTAAGACCACATAGGGAGTTTTCTTTACTCTCTACCCTCCCTTGTTTTGATTTTGCTAAGCATCGAGGACAATGCTTGTTTTTATTCAGGGAATGATCTATTTTGGTTGGGTTTGATGAAATTTGATGACATTGGCCTGTAATAACTTTAATACTCTTTTTATTTTACCTTTATTTTCTCTTTCATTATGTATATATTCCTCCATCTCTTTTGATGTATATTTTTTATTCCCCTCGGTTTGTGTATTCATTTGCTTTACTTTCAGTAGTTTATTTTATAACTTCTTCATTTTTTTTTCTTAATAGTATAAATTCTTATTTAATTTAATATCTTCTTTTTAATTTGTTAGATTCCTTTTATGTTTAAGTGAACTATAAGCCTTTGGTTTTCTTAAATCCACAGTTCTTTCTAAAGGTGGGTTCTGTGTGAACCGGGTGGCTCTTCCCAACGATAGATGGCGTCACAACCTTCCTAAGGGATCGAGTCTGTTTCTGATGTTTAGGTAGAAACAATAGTATTAATGAATAAATAAGGGTCAAGAATGCTTCACTTGGTACCAACACATTTAACTACACACTTATGGTTAAAAACAAGTTTTTGGAAATGAATAGCTCTAGTTAGTGACCTTGTGACTCTTGTGTTGACTTAGGCAATCATTGGGTGGTTTAGTTGAACCATTAGTGATTTTCAACCTTGAATGCGGTTGTTGTGGGCCCTCGACTCTATTTATATTTAACAATCCGGTTGTGTGAGAGGTGATGTTTTGTTACAAGTCCAAGTACCGTGCGAATGGTCTATAACGTGCCCCGAATGTGTTTCTAGGCGAAATTCTAAGTTAGCTTGACTTGAGAAGTGATTGTAGGATCTCCTTGATCCGTTTTGAAACCTTTCATGGCCCACCAATGATGAGATCCTTAGTAAACCCTTTTGATCCTAAGGCCTCTTTTATTCGACAACCACGTTACAAGCCTCTACCCGTTTTATAGTGACTCTCTTTTAGTACCCCGAGATTTCCTTAGGATTCATGAGAAACAAATGGCGAAAACATAATTTTTGGGGAGATACGAGGAGTTTGAAGATGTTATAAAGGCACAAAAAGAGAAAATAAATGAAGAAGACGAAAGGCAAAGAAAAAGAAAAAGAAAAAGAAAGAAAGAACAAGATAAAAACACAAAAAGAAAGTGAATAATGTGAAAGGGTTGAAAAGATTCAAAAGAAAGCAAAAAAGTGCAAAGCATGGAGAAAATAAAGAAGGAAAATATGAATAGCATGACCAAGAAAGAGTGATGTCAAGTCTCTCTAGTTCCCCTAAGGAAAAAGAAAAGGACTCAAAGAGTCGGTGAAGTATGAGCCAAAAAGAGAAAATGGGGTGCTAAAGGAAAGGTGAACCAGTTCCATTCCAATATTTCATTCCCTAGTCAAAAATCCTTCCTTACATACCGAAAAAGACCTACGTGATTTCAAGCCGAGTAAGATTACATTAGTGGTGATCTACATGAGGGGCAAGCATATGGTACTTAGAGCCGAACTTGTGACATTCTTTTGAGAGTGATGAGCGAAACTTTCTCAAGTCATTGAATTGAGTGCTACATTCGTGAGTGAGATGAGCTCCCGGAGAGTATAGGAGGAGAAGTTTGGGATCCACAGTGACCTACATAAAATTGCGAACTTCCTTGATGAATTAAGTCAACTATTGATGCTCGAGTATCACAATAGAGTTGTTTGTGCTTTAACATTTAAAACATGGCCTTGCTAATAATTCATGACTGTGTGGGTAATTGTTTGTCCCAATTAAGGTGTGTTTTATTCAACTTAGGCCACCTGAGATAACTCTTTTCTTGTGGAGGTGGAAATTACCTTATTTGCTTGACGACAAGCATTAGCTTAAGTTTGAGGGAGTTGATAAGTAGGGATTTTGACTGCTTATTTGCTCTCTTTTACTTACGTTTTAGCTCAAAAATGCTTAAAGATATTCCTGAGAACTAATGAAATGTGCTTTCTTGCGGGAATATTGGGAGACGAGCCAAAGAAAAAAAAATAAACTCAAGAAGGAGTAAAATTGGACAAGGACCAAAACAAAGCAAAAAAAGAGCAAAGTGCGGACCGCACAATTCTATGTGCGGCCGCAGACCATAAAGAGCCACTTTCAACATTCCTTCACAAAGTGCAGACCGCATAAATTATTGTGCGACCGTAGAAGACAAGGTTCATAGAGATGGTGTTTTAGGGCCTGAAGAAGTGCGGACCACACTATTATTGTGTGGCCGCATAATGCTAAAGTGTGGCCACACTCATAAATGTGCGGTCCAAAGAAATTGCCCATGTCCAGCTCAAGATCAAGAGTGCGGACGCACTCAAAAATGTGCGGTTCGCACAATCAGAAGTAGTGCGACCGCACACCAGAATTGTGTGGCCGCAGAAGGTCATCCTGTCAAGTTAGTTTCAAAGTGCGGACCACACACAGAATTGTGCGATCGCACAACCTCCACAGGGGAAGTTTTTTCCGATAATTTTAGTTGGGTATAAATAGATCTTTTTTGTCGAGTTTAGGTTAAGTTGGGAACACCTGAGAATAGATAGTCGTTTTTCTTTAATGTTTTGGGTAACTTTGTAATAGTTTATCATTTTAACATTAGATTTTCTTCCCTTGATCATCTATTATGAATTTTATCTTAGTTTCTTCTTTAGTTTTTTCATTTTCGCCTATGGGCAGCTAAACTCTTAGATAGGGTTGTGAACCAACCCTAGTATGGGTACGTAATGGGTGATTGATTTAGGGATTATTTATGATTGGTTATATGATATTTATCCTAGTTCTAGCTTGAATTTAGGAATTGATGGTTGCAAACATTGATTCATGACTAATTAACTTAGCCTCTACTTGAGAAAGAGACTATGTCTAGGAAAACTTGGCTAACAAGAAATTGGGGTGAACTCAAGAAATTTATAGCCCCAATTAAAGGGTTGAATCTAGAGATAGTAAGACCCGACTTGAGCATCTATCACTTGTTCCATGAAATACCCATTTGGACTTGAGAAAGCCAAATTGGGCAAAATTACTCAAACTACAGAGAGGTATATAGTGAGTAATTGCGTGTGATTGCTATATTGTATCCCGACCAACCAAACATGCCCTAAAGCTCTCAATCCCTTAGGTAACCAACTAGGCAGAAGTCACGACCCTAGATCTTTTATAACCTGAAAAACAACAATACCAAAAACATTGTCTCTTAGCTTTACAATTACAAGCATTAGCATAAAATTATAAGTAGAAACAAACAACTGAATATGGGGAAATGCAATTCGGGCATGTCATACACTTAGACTAGATATATACCTAATCCAACCTAAGCTCTTTGTGGAATCAACGCCGACTCGTGTTGGGTATTTATAATTGCATCGAATGCCTCACAATCCCAATTAATGGTGTGAGTTTGGGCTAAATCACGCAGCTACGACAAACGCAGTGTTGGTTGCTCAGCAATCAAAGATGATAGGGATCCGGTACTCAGCCCCACAAAACTGGGCATAGAAACTGAGATCCGAAAATGGGAGTTGGCATTTTGCACCATTTTATACTCCCCAAGAGCGTTGATACATCGTCCTCGGTTGGTGTAACTAACTCAAAAGATTGAGCAGTCTGTTGAGTTGAGGAAAGGTGTCGTCTTCTATGTAGGAAGCTCCCTCCTTTCTAGCTACCATCATTGTAAATCATCATGGTATTTATGGTCGGCCCGGGTGGAGGACTCGTCACCACGACTTGTAGGGATGACTCGGGGGCGGCAATCTTTGCCTTCTTATTATTTCCCCCGACCACGGAAAAATGCCTTCTTTTTGGTTGCTTGCTCTCCGACCGGGGAATCCGACAAGAAGCACATGCACCAGAAGCAGGCCCCGAGATGCCTGTCTATAAAAAGGCTTTCTGCAACAGGCTCATCACATCAGCAGGATCGACCAAAATGTCCTCCTAGGGGACGACAACTAAGCCCTGAGGTAGACCTATATTCAACAGGAGAAAAGACTCAGATAACTTTCTCATAAGAAAAGGTAAAGACAAGATGAGTTCAACTTACCATGATTTTTGGTCTTCCACCCATATTTCAAGGACAACTATTTCCACGAGTGGGTTCTGGGCGTAGTAATGTCCAAAATTTTCTAGACCCATTGTTCTAAGCCCTCAAACCTAGAACCGAGTAGATGAGGCAGGTAAAGGAAGAAAAGTTAATAATGATGAAAGGATATTTAAAAGAAGTAGAAACAAACTATATACTTACGAGTGCGGTTCCACAATTCTGGTAAGGAAGGAGTAGAGGCCGGGATGATTTCACTAGTAGCAACTGAAACAAAACATTACATCCACCCAAGATCGTTATCATCATTTATGCTAGATAGAAATGCATGGTGGCCTCGCTTGCTGAAGTTAATCATCCCCCCCCCCCCCCCCCCCCACACAGGGAAGATCTTGGGGAAGTAGAGGTTCATCACGTGAGCTAGGGATAGCTCCTCCCCTATTTCTTGGCACAGGTGCCGAAGGCAAGAAATCGTCCTCCACACGGAGGGACTCACCTGCGCCAAACATACTTGGTAGCGGAGGCAATACTCCACAATAACGGAGTCAAGCTCTTCACTTAGAGAAAATGTCCCGAAAGTGAGGGGATACATATAGAAGTACGTAAAACCCTTCTTGGGTTACCCGCTCCGCTAGATCAGGAGCAATAATATCTAAATCTTGGCAATGACAATCTTCCTTCACAACAAGAATGCTGGAAGGACGGATGAAAAAAGGATATCTGCTAACAGCCCATGTATGAAGGCTAACAGAAGGAAATTTCTCTTCGAAGTCTTTAGTTTTGATAAGACTTCTAGGGATGATGGTGTTCACTGTAGGAGGAGCGACTTCATCATCTTTGTTTTTTTTCTTTGAGGAAATGATATTTTTTGAAGAAGAAGCCATTATATGTTATGGAAGAAGGGAAAGCTTTTCTCGTACGAGGAGAGTTAAAGAAAGGTTGAAGAACAAAATACAAATTGAATGAAGAGAGTTTGGAGAATTATGGGGTTTGAATAAAGGAGATTGATGCGTATAAGTAAAGGTATAGGCAGCTAAATTCGTGCCCATAATTACCTCGATAACTGGAAAATTTTATGTTGAATTGTGGGATGATGCGTGTTCGGGGCATTAAATGCATAGAGACGTGCATCTAATCAACCGTCAGAAGCTTTTTTGAGGGGCTCAAAGAAGCTCCCGCCAAAAAGAATGCTTCTACCAACATCCCGGTGCACAAAGTTATGTCACCGAAAAGTAGGGGGACTATCTGTATAGGGTAAAATATGTTATGCTAAGTAATTGCATAAGAGAGTGACACGTGGAGCCAAAGGTAGAGGATAGCTAAAATCTAAGACAACTATTCCATTTTTTACCAGAAAGATGATGCTCGTAAAGATGCAATAAATGTCTGTCACCCGGTAGCATTTAATGGAGAATATTCTACAGCATTTTGTACATTGCCCGTTACAAAGAATTTGTCATTCATGCTCACCGTTACACATTCTTCAATGACCCTCATAATTGACATTAAATAAGGGCATGATCCTAGGACCTAGTTCCCTAGGTGCGGCTATAAATTGTGAGCTTTGTTATCATTGTAAAGGGGACGAATTTTCTGGCAAACTAACGCTATAATCTATTCAAAGCTTTATACGCTTTTACCTTTTTACTTTTTGATTTCATTACTGTTGTGCCCCGAAGCCTTGCTACCGGAACTACTATTTTTTACTATTTCATCTACATCTCAGGGCTAAGTATTTCATATTTCTTTAATTCTTTTATTATTTCAGGATCGAATTAATTTACTTGTCTAGAAACCACGTATAAATTCAACTGTACCATTTTACGAAAACCAATGACTTAAATGTGTTTACAATTACTTACAAAATTAAAAATATTAGAAAGCATTGTTACAAGGAGAAAGACAAATGCGGAAATGGAATGAGAGAGAGAGAGAGAGAGAGAGAGTAAAAAATCTTACTTTAATTAAGAAGAGTATTTTGAGAAATAGAAACAATATTAAGGATATAGCAAAAAATTTAGTCAAATCAAAAATATTTATAAGTTGAAAAGCCATAAATTCGAAGAGACAAGTCGTATGACTTTTAGCCTATTTTGACTTATAAACATTTTTGGGTTTACTAAAACGCAAATAAACTTGTTTACCCTAACATCAGATAACAATTGAATTTATATGCGGTTTTAAGGATACGTGATATAACTTGATACATATTGGAAGAATAGATTAATATTGAAATTAATGATAAGAAAATAAATGCAAACCACACAAAATTGGACAGCCTTAGCATCGAAGGTTGGTCACTCTCAAGTCAAAAATGCCTCAATCTATGTCGGAATAAAATGACAAGATAATAATAACTAGAAATAATAGCGTATTGCTTTGGGATGCATTTTTCAATGTGTATTACAATGATCATAACCCCTTTTATATAGTAGGGGAGTCCTACTCTTGATATAATTCTACAAAAGGTAAAAAAATCTCATAATTTGTTAATTAATCGGCCTCTCCTTGATATGTGCCGAGATTTTCGCCGTGACATCAAACTGATCGCTGATATTTCAGCCTTTCTGTTATTTGGCCCGAAAAAGTTCCCTCGATCTTGTTCGATCACGGAATCACGAGCTCGATGATTTAACTTCGTGCCTTGGTTCGATATAACCCGGGGTCGAGCTTCAACCTGTCACGTTTCATTCTTGACTTGTCATACAATAGACGAGCCAGGTTTCCACCGTATACAGATAGTCCCTTGTTTTTCGGATAGAAGACGACAAAAAATGATATAAACTTCCGAGCCTTGCTTCGATAAATCATGACGTAAGCGACAAAAGGTAACTGAAATGGCCCATCGTCCCAGACTCCAAGGCATTAAATGTGTGTTAGTTATTGGTCGACCATTACGGGTTTTGAACAGTCGTTTGCAAACTATAAATGCTTCATCCTTCAATCCATTAGAGCTTTTACATTCAAAAATTTGTTCTTGTGATTTTAAGAAAATTTTCATCACCTTCATCCTCTAGTTTTTTGACTTAAGTTTAAAACTTCTTCCCTTCTAGTTCTCTGAAAATTTTCATAAACTATCCACCAATTATGCCCTCTTTCATCAGTGCCATCTCTTCATCCTTACTCAAAAGCTATGCCAAAGACTTCTAAATTTGTTCCTCAAAAGGAAACTCCCTCTTCCTCGAGACCGTCTGAAGAAGAAAATGTCACGTCTATTGTTGCCGAGGAAAATACACCTGAGCCCCCCTTAACTATGTTCGTTCCAACTGGGGCCAACTTCAAGATAGAGAAAATCCCTTTCGTACCGGGTTGATGCGAGTTGGTCTCGAGATATATATGCTCCATCACTGATGATCTCCTCCCCAAAGTCAAGGAAGATTGTAATTGGGCTGGTAAACACGTGGAGCTTGAGGAGTCAATCACTACCTGGTCATTTTGCCTTTAGTAAGAAGTACGAGGTGACCCTTGGTCAAATTCATCCCTCATTCTGGAGGATAGTGATTCTCCTCCATTTCTTTGTAAGAAAAATCGACAAGTTCCCCTTCATTATTGACCATCTCATGCGTCTGTACAGTCCCCAAATCTATGGAGGGGGATTGATAAGGCTTTCCCATCGGGCCACTAAGGCCCCATTCTCGAGCATAGACCAGAACCAAGACCGAAGCTGGTTGGGCCGGTTCGTTCCAGTGAAACCTCGAATCTAATCCCGGTCGAGGAAATTTTATTTCCCGAGAAATGGAGTGTCCCTGGTACTAGACTTCGAGGTCATATCATATGCCAAAAGAACTTCGAGCAAGAGTTCTTTCCATTTTCCTTTGGCGTCGGTCAACCACTTTTTAAGGTTCTGGAGTATGGTTTTGTTGGTTGATTCGTCTTGTCCATTCCAGTAGGGTGGTAGGGTGTTGATAGGATCCTTTTGATCTTTTGGTATTTGAAAATTTTGTTGACCTAGCTACCGACGAATTGTTTCCCGTTATCGCACACGATCTCGACCAGCATTCCGAACCGACATATGATATGGTCCCAAACGAAACAGATGACCTCCTTCTCCCTGAGATTTTCGTATGCTTGAGCTTTCACCCACTTAGAAAAACAGTTAGTCATAAACAAAATAAATTGGGCCTTACCGAGTGACCATGGAAGGGTGCCAACGATGTCCATTCCCCACTTCGTGAATGACCATGGCGATAAAATCGAATGTAGTAGCTCTCCCGATTGGTGTATCATTGGAGCATGTCATTGCCATCCTTCACATTTGCACACGAACTCCTTCGCATCATTTTCCATGTTGATCCAGTAGTAACTTGCTCGGATCACCTTTTGAACCAATGATTCGGTGCGCTCGAATAATTTCCACAGGTGCCCTCATGAATTTCCCTCCGAACGTAATCGGTATCTCCTGGTCCCAGACATATTGCGAGCGGACCATCAAACATTCTCCTGAATAAGGTTCCATCCTTAGATAAACAAAATTGAGTTGCCTTTGTACGGAGGGCCTCGATTCTTTTGAATCCGAGTGCAATTTGTCGGTCTTCAGATATTCTATGTATTTCTTTCTCCAATCCTAAGTCAGGCTAATAGAGTTTACCTTGGCATGACCTTCTTCTACCACCTATTTCATGAGTTGCATCACTGCTCCCGAATTAAGCTCGTTGTCTTCGATCGATGATCCTAAGTTAGCAAGGGCATCAGCCTCACTATTTTGATCCTGGGGGACGTGTTGTAAGGTCCATTCCTTGAACCGGTGTAATGCTACCTATAACTTATCCATGTAATTTTGCATTTGTTCTTCTCTGACCTCGAAAGTTCCATTAACTTAGTTTACCACGAGGAGGGAGTCACACTTAGCTTCGATCACCTCAGCCTCCAAGATTTTGGCTAGTTCGAGACTTGCAATCATTATTCGACATTGTTGTTAGTCAATTTTATAGTCCTAACTACATTGCCTGTTGTGGATTTAAAACGATTCCGAGTCCGAAACCTTTTACGTTTGAAGCACCGCCCGTAAAGAGGGCCCATATTCTCGAGGACATCCCTAAGTTCACCATCTAATCTCGTTCGACCTAGGGTATAAGGGTCGTCGTTAAGTCGGCCACGAAATCTACCAAAATTTGAGATTTGATGGTTGTTCGAGGTCGATACTCAATATCGTACTCACTGATTTCAACAACCCATTTGGCCAATCGCCTCGAGAGCTCAGGTTATAATATTTTGCAACGGGTAATTTGTTACAACACATATGGGGTGACACTAAAAATAAGGTTTTAGTTTCATAGAAGCGCTTAGTAAAGCGAGCGCTAGTTCTTCTAGGTGAGGGTATCTAGTCTCGGCTTCTCCTAGGGTCCTTCTAACATAATAAATTGGAAATTGTGTACCTTGCTCTTCTCGAACTAGGACTCCACTTATTTTTATTTTCGATACTACCAAGTACAAGTACAGTTGTTCATCTATTTTGGTGTATGAAGCAATGGTGGGCTCGATAAATATCGTTTTGAGCTCCTCCAAGGCTCGTTGACATTCTAGGGTCGATGACCTCAAGATAAATCGTCCTAGGGCAGCAATGCATCCGGTTAATCTTTGCACGGCCTTCACATTGTCCACGACCGTGATATCTTTGATGGCTTTGATTTTGACGGGGTTGATCTCGATTCCTCGGTTGGATACCATGAACTCAAGGAACTTACCTGTCACACCCTAACCTCGGGAAGCGCGACCGGCACTCAACCTAATGGACCAGGTCGAGCAAGCCTATTAGACACTTTCTACCCAACTCACTCATGATCATGAGAATGCACGTTTTCATTATTTAGACAAAAGGAATATAATATACACATTAAAAAATCATCTCATTGGTTACATCATTCTTAAGTTTTGAAACACACACATGCTTATGACTCGAGTGGAACAAGAGCTCAAAACACAACATACTTTGTTTGACTTTTCTATCACCCATGTATAACCCACATAGTATCTACGGAGCCTCTAAATATTCAAAAGAGTGTTAAGATAGTGTCGGCAACAAGGCCCCGGCTATACCTCAAAACGTAACAACAATATGAACAAAAGATACAATACACGTCCCCGGGATGAAGTGGGGCTCACCGATTCCGCTGTGAAGAAGATGCACCACTATCTGTGATCAACAGTGTCTGCTATGGAGCCGCCTGCATCCATTTAAAGATGCAACGCCCCGGTAAAATGGACGTTAGTACTGTCGAATAGTACTAATATGTAAAACTAAAACACCATCTCAATAGAATGAACAATAATACAAGGGGGGAAACAGTCATGAGTTCAATAAGAGCTTCAACAATACTAAAACATCAAGTAAGGATCACATAAGTTCTCAAGTCAATTTTCATCTTATTAGGTTGGGGAATCTTTATTGCCAAAATACCATAAATCACAATACCACCGTGTTCTTACACAGAGTCCGATCTCGACCCGATTGGCTAGATCATCTCATTTGAGACATCATCCATAACCACGATTTCAATTATCATTTCCAGCACAATCACCACCATGTGTGCGTCATGGTGTCCAATCACGGCCCGCTCGGCTACGCCATCTCACCTGAGACATCCCCCTTTCAATAAATCACATCACTTTATATTTCTTTCACATCTTTTCAATTTATTGGTGTGAGTGGACTCAATTAGAAAGTCATTCTTGGCACTTGGCCGTATTTCATAATTCCAAATTCTTCTTTTTCACGTTCCAATATCATTATCATCAACAACAATAAGGTGTACCATGTAAGGTATTAGTACACGTATGAGCAATTTTGGAATCCTAAGCACATAGAGGCTTTTTATAAAATTTGGCATAACAACCTTTATTTAATTTTGACGTGAGGTCTTAACATTTCTAGCACATCATCCACATTTTTAAACACATCCTCACATGGCAAGATGGAATGACGAATCATTGAGAACAAATATTGACCATATATCCTTCAACACAAACACATCAGGAGTAGTCAATTCTATAATGATCAATTTTGGACTTACACCAATTACACGAGCACCGGAGGATTCGATTCTAAGAAGAAGAGGTTGTAGCCAAACATACCTCAATTGAGCTTCCTTTAAACTTTAAAATGTTCCTGAATTCTTAGCACTTCGATCTATTTTAGAAATATAACAAGTATGACCAGAATTAGGAAGATGGTCATGATTCTAGCTCATTTGAGCACATTATCAAACACTAGGTGTGCATTAATATTTTTAAGGCCCTTTTATGAAATATTCTACCATTCCTCAACCCATTCTCTACCATTCTATCTCACAACCTCCCCACATACTTTAAGAATACATGCATGCAAGATATCAACCCCCCACACCCAATAATTGTCTTTCTAATTATCCCATTTTTAGTAGATATTTGAAATTAAAATCTAGGGCATAGATTCTTACCTTTAATATGACGACTTTCCTTATAATCTTCAAGTATTGAGCAAGAATTGTTGGATATTAGTGTGAAGTTTACTTCCCCACTCTAAGAACTCTCTCACACTCTAAAAAGGTCTATAGCATATGTTTTAACAGAATAAGGTCGGGTTTAAAAACCCCAAAAATGAAGCCCCAGGACAGGATCTGCAAAACATTTCCCTTCAACTCCCCATCCTACTATTATTAACCTCTACGCCTACCTTGACATCACATAACCCCAGATTTTAGGAAAACTTTTACGAGGCCTTATAGAAAGTTTCCTACAAATGTTTTAGATGGTCATCTGCTCGAAGAGACTTAATCAACATTTCGTCAATATAAACCTCCATCGATTTTCCTATTTGTTCCTCAAACATCCGATTACTAAGCGTTGATAAGTGGCACCGACATTTTTTTTAGTCCGAATGGCATCACATCATAACAGTACGTGCCATATTTGGTAATGAAGGAGGTTTTCTCCTGATCATCCAGGTCCATCCATATTTGGTTGTACCCATAATAGGCATCGAGAAAGATAAGGATCTCATGGCCAGCCATGGCATCGAAAATGCGATCGATGTTGGGTATAGGGAAGGAGTCCTTAGGGCAGGCTTTGTTCAACTCTTTATAGTCTACACACATTCTTAGTTTGTTCCCCTTTTTAGGGACTATCGCTACGTTTGATAACCAATCCAGGTATTTAACCTCCCGAGTGGACCGTATTTTAAGGAGTTTAGATATCTTATCCTTGATAAGAGCGTGTTTGACCTCGGACTGGGGCCTCTTTTTATGCTTGATCAGATGGAATTACAGGTCCAGTCTTAGCTTGTGGGTGATTATCTATGGGGGGATCCTTATCATGTCAAGATGGAACTACGCGAAACACTCTATGTTAGCTATAAGAAATTGAATGAATTTTTTTCTGAGCCCGGGAGTTAGCCGCCCAGGTATACCTTTCGATCGGGAAGATGTTCGATCAATATGACATACTCCAGCTCTTCGACCATTGATTAGCATCGGAATCATCGGGGACTGTAAAGGAATGGGGGACCCCCGTAATCATCGTCTTCGTCAGTCCCCTGCTTATCTGGATAGGTCGAGGCTGGCATCGGTGATTGCTATTTGGACCCTTATTTTACTTCCGACCTTGGCTCCTTTGATGTTGCACGTGTTGATATTGGAATTACTTCATCAATTGCAAACATCCCCTTTGGGGCCGGTTGTTCTCCGTAGATCGTCTTAATCCCTCCTGGCGTCGGGAATTTTAACACCTGGTGAAGGGTCGAAGGCGCTGCCCTCATGTTGTGGATCCATGGCCTCCCGAACATGGTGTTGTATCTCATGTCACCCTCGATCACATAAAACTTGGCTTTCTAGATGGTACTGGCGGCATTGACTGGTAATGTTATTTCCCCTTTAGTGGTTTTACATGCCATGTTGAATCCATTCAGGACTCGGACTGCGGGTACGATTTGGTCATGTAGACCGAGCTGCTCCACGACCCTTGATCGAATGATGTCGGCCGAGCTATCTGGATCAATTAACACACATTTCACCCGAATGTTATTCACAAGTACAGATATTACCAGTGCATCATTTTGGAGATATATGATCCCTTCTGTGTCCTCGTCGTTGAAAGATAAAGTTTCTTCTGGTACGTAGTCTCGAGTTCGTTTTTTCTTAGTGATGGATACCTTGGTGCGTTTCAACATCGGCCCCTATGGGATATCAACCCCGCCGATAATCATTGTTGATACCCAATTTTGCCCTCATATTTTCTCAAATAGTATATATACTTTCAAAAGGTTATTTTGCATCATTATTTAGTTTACAAGCATTTTCTACAATTTTCCATAATTTTTAGAACTTCGAAATTGATTTTCATACATTTAAATTACTTCAATATTTATTAATTACTCCTTCAAATTATTTTGTGATGACTTAATTCCCTAAAATTAATTATCTTCATCCATAATACATATTTCAAATAATTTTACTTCATTTTATATAATTAAAATATTATTTATAAGCTATTTACACAATTTTGCAGGCATAGCCTATATTTTGCATTTTTATTACATTTGTCATTTTGTTCAAGGTCAAAAAAAAAACTTTACATTTTTATAATCTTCTATTATTATTTTAAAGTATTAATTTTCATAAATAGAATTTTATATATTTATTTAACTATTTTTATTAAATTATTTCCCTTTTAATCTTCTTTTTAAAAAACTGGCCCAATTTTAGGCTAATTTTCGGACCAATTTTGGCTCAAGTGCTTAGCCCACTCACACTCTTCTTCAGCAGCCCAATTCAAATGACCCCTAATCCCCAACCCGTTCCCAAAACCCGACCCAACTCTCCTTAAACCTTAGCCGTTGATCAAAAACGATCAACGACTCACAACACCCCCACCCCCTTTCCTTATATCCCGCCAACCTAACCCTAATCCCCATTCCCTAAAGGCCGCTGCCTTTGTTCTCTCTGTTACTCCTCTCTCTTTCACGAACCCTAGCCATCACACCCCAACTATCTCTGATTCTGACCTTGATATGGAATCCTCTTAAAAGTTTCCTTCCATATATGCTCCATCTCCATGTTACTTACTTGGTTTTGGTATTACATAGTACTTGCCTATTTTTGGAAAGTACCAGACCTGGAATCATGTGTAAATCGTCCTCAATCTTCAAAATCTAGATGGCATTCCATTTATTACGTTCACGGCAAGTCGATTCCACCGAAATATTTGTCGAATCTTTGATTTCTGTCAATTAGAGTTTACCTAATTTTTTCCTTATCCGATTTTTTATTGGTTCTGCATGCTATTACTTCCTTATGTATGTTGATTTTACAGTGTTTCCTTGATTTGTTTGCTTGATTTCTACTACTATATAAATCCTCTCCCATTTCCCTTTGAGACAGATTTTAACGACTGGATTTACTAAAAACTAAAATCTATTACTCTATTATTCGCTCATTCTCTACTTTGTATCTTGGACGGTTGAAAGACAAGGACACCAGAATTCGATTTTTTCAACTTTTCTTGGTGTGAGCACAGCCCGGGGTTCATCTGAAGCCCTTCGGAACTCTGACGCACTAAGATCTTGGGTCCAATTGCTCTTTGTTGGCATTCAGAATGTTGTGGAACTTGTTCTTTCTTGTTTGTCTATTTGTCTTAGCTTTTACAATTTCACTTTTCTGTGTTCATGATTTGCATATTCATACCTTTGGATTTTCGTGACATAATATGTTTCTAGACCATCTCTGAGTGCAAACTTGTTGGCATTGAACTGGTTTCATGATATGAACTTCTTTAGCATTGGTTTTACCTAAAATTTCCAGTCTTGAAATATGTTATTTGTACATGCTTAACTTGAATAATTTAGACTCCCTTAAGCTGGTAGGATGGTATCTGAATGTTTATATTTATTTCCTAGCATGAGTCTGCTTCCTTGCTTTGCCTTGAATCATTGTAATGACTAGCTCATACTTGTAATGTACTTAAGGCATTCATGTTGACTATGATCCACTCCCATGCTAGTTATGTTTTTGGTCTGCTAAATCATGTACCCTCCAGTGATTATTTGGAACTTTTAGAATAGTTGTCCTAACTTCTATTGTTCTCCATAAAGTTTTGATATTGGCATGTTTCATTGTTTTATGGTATTGTGATGCTTAACTTGAATAATATGGACCCCTAGGTCTTAATCCATTAAGTTAGTACTTTACTTTTAACTCGTCTTGGCATTTTGCACCTTTAATCTCAAAAATCTGATTCCTTTAACTCTCAAAATGTTTGTTGCCAATATGCTATCTTTTTCTATGCGTTGGAACTTCAATAGAAATCTGCCCTCTAAGTTTTGTTGAACCTCTTAACTGGCATGTCTTGTGTTTTTAAGTAACTCTGCTATGCTTTCTTCTGAGATGAAAGTGCATCTCTTCAAATCTTGTCACTTAGTCATAGTTCTCTCAATCTCATTCTCCATCTGTATTATCCTAAGTTTGTCATTCTTGGTCGGCTGAAAGCCAAGGCCACCAAGACTCTTACTATTACCCTTCCTAGTGTGAGCACTGTTCGGGGTCCATTTGAGGCCCTTGTGAACTTTGACGCACTAGGGCTTGGGGTTTTTTGGCCACTCTCTTTACTTCTAATACCTGAGTTATCTCAGACACCCAATTCTTTCCTCATCCTATCTATTGAACATGCAAGTTGTTTTGTTTAAAGTAATTTCTAGGTAACTTGATGTTTGGTCATGTGTTCAATCTGTGGATGTATTGTTTTGGCTTGGTTTTTCTCCGTGATTCTGGGTTGTGCTTATGGATATGGTTCCCTGTTAATTGGGGTGTTCCAATTTGGTGAAGAAAGAGTTTTGTTGAAGGCCCAAGCAATACTGGGTATTCTTTTGGGCGTGTTATAGATCCACTGCTATTGTTTGTATAATTACTTTAATTACATTCATTACTGGGGCCTATAATAACTCTCTAATAAACAATTGGGGGTGTTATTAAAATGGGGGAAACGGGTATACTTAATGTTCGCATGAAAGGGTAGCAAGCATGCTTATAGGATTCATATAAATTATCCGACCTGCTATATATGCCTTTAAATTTTTGGATGCACTGTTAGAAATCATGTCATTAGGAGAATCACACACACACACACTACTCATATACCATCAAACATGAGTTCAAATGCTTCGCCTATTTCTATGTCTACTGTTACGTGTTTCTAGACAACATTCCTATAGGAAGTAAACATTCTTTCAATTTGCATAACTGCTTCAAATGCATTATAAATCATGCATGTAGGATTTTTATTAGTTAATTACCATTGTTGTCATGATGCACCTAGGAAACACGTGTATAGGGACTAAATATAGGAAATCAGTTCCAATCGCTAATCTTTAGAGATCCTTCCTATAGGATATCACCTTTTGTTTAGTGCTGAACTCTTCAAATGTTGTTTTATCATTTAGTCACGTCATTGTTAGAAAGAACGAGTGATTCTAAGTATTTTCCAATCGATTAATTGTCCTTTACTACGAAAATCACTTTGAAATCATGTTAATGGGCCTAATAACTTATTTCTTTAATAATCAACATGCAATAACCGTATAATTATTTGGGAATCATGTCTATAAGTGGCGCCTTAAACTGCCTGCATGTTTGAATTTGTGGTCATCTAGAAATCATGTTTATAGGGCTTAATGATCTCTAATTTTGTCTCAGTTCTGAAACTGTCTAAACGCCTGACATAAGAAGCTGTTTTGCGTGCATTCGCTGCCTAAGGGTAGAGGCTAACTTGAGCCCTTAACTGCCCTTATATGAAGTCCTACAGGTTTTTTTATGTCTCCTAGTTTTTAAACATTTTTTAGCAGCCTAAGTAAAGTTTAGAACCACCTAGATAGAGGTCCAATGCCTCCTGGACCATAGGTATGGGACGGTTAGTGCACGACTTAGAATTGAATTAGAGCGATTTTACGTAAACAAGTTTAACATAGTAATCGGTTAGCAGGAGATGATAGTATGTGCCCGCTGAATAATATAAGTAACTCCCTATTCAGATGGAGTTATAAAGTATTATTTATGTTGCATGGCATGATCCTTTTGGGCTAAAAAACTTAGGACCCCCCCCCTCCCCCCCCCCTCTTTTTCTCTTCTTTATTCGCCTAATCATCTAGTATAGATTTTAATAGTTATATTCCTGTAATACTTACATCTCATTGTGTCAATAAACTCTTTTGATCCTTATCATCTGTGTTATCTTACCTAATTTTAATCCACATAGTTTTAAGTTCGGCCGGGACCCACAGTTGTGAACCTCGAAGAGTGCCTTCTCTTTGAGATAATTTGAGCCCTTACCCGATCTTTGGTGGCGCTGACTAGTCAAACAGAGTTATCTGCATAATAGGTTCCCTAACGCGCCTTAATAATCGTTAGGTGGGGACTCTTCTTTCCTTAACACCCCATCTCCTATCCAAAGAGTTGTAACATGCCAAAGCCCGATTTCACGAGAAAAAAGGGCGCGACAGCATGGCGAATCTGTTGGGGATTTACACTTAGGATCTTACCATAATGAACTTGACTTATATGGATTATTTCTTTGTTATAAATGCACATCCCCTCCCTGCCCCGCCTATATTTGTTTAAATCTGTTATAACATGCACATCATTTACCTTCCCCACGTCTATTTGTTTAAATTTGTTATAACATGTGCATCCCTTCCCCGTTCACCATTATTTGCTACGTATGCTCTTTATTTTATTTAAAGACTGTTGTATCATGCCTCTCCCATCCCTTCTCCGTTACTTTCTTTCTCGCATATATTCCACGAACTAACTTCTTCCTTTGTCTTTTTTATTATGTTTTCATGTTTTACCTTATCACTGTATTTACTGCTTTCATATATTTATCATGCAAATACTTAGCAACGTGTTATTATCTCTGCATAAGGAATGCTCCTCATCATACTCCACTCATGACCAATTATCAACATAGCGGCGCGTAATGAGTGTCCGCACTCTTCCAAAATTACCCTTTTAAAATTGAAAAAGGCTTATTTGTGGTAGACTAGTCGATCAGCTGTGCAATCAACGGTCTCGTGTCTTTCCCTCTCAAGTTGTCCGCTTGAGAGTAACAGTCTAGACCATTCTAGAAACCTTACTCCAACATCAAATGTACATGCATCATGATTAAACCTAGTACGGGTTATGACGCTATTAACGTAATAGCCCGCTAAGATAAGCCTCACCCAAGTCCGACGAGATTTCCACAATCCCAATAGACATTACCATGTTATGTGCATTACTTGAGAAAATGTGCCAATATATTGATCATTATTGTGTAAATAACCGGATCTGGAGGGGGAAATGGCTAACTTTATTTTCTTGCATAAAATGAGGCATGAAGTCCCCAGGTTCGGCATGGTCCAAAACATCCCAACCATGCTTCTTGACTGGTGGAAAAATCTCGCTCCTTGTGACAAAAATCATGTGAGAAGGGTCCTTAGTAATTTACCGTCTTTGCTAGACATCCGACCAAATAGGGCATTAATTGAGGCCGCTACCATGTTTTAGGACGAGAAAAGGGTCGTCTTCCATTTTGGCGACATAAAAATGGCTCCTCTTCTAGAAGATATATGAGGCTTCGCTAAGCTATCATGGGATAGTCCAAGGTTATTAGTGCCAGAAAATCGCACCCCTCGCAATTTTCTAAAAATATTGGGTTTCAAGAAAAATGATGAGTTGCTTTATTTAAAGAAGTCGTACATCCTACTCGAATTTCGTTATGAGCATTATGGGCACAGCAAGTCATATCGTCTTCATCATGATGAACTCTCCATTACTTCCTTGGGTTGGACACACCGTTGAGTTTATGTTTTCATCATCTGATTCTTGGGGTTATTGATATTTCCAATGAAAGGGAGAAGGATCCATACTCGTCTATCCATGGTCGCCAGGACTCTGATGGAAGACATCGAGGTACAAACCTATACTATCATCCCCATGATCTTAGCTAAAATGTACCATGCTCTATATTGGTGCAAACAAGGGTTCGGGCACTTCGAAGGTTGTAATTTGTTACTACAAGTCTGGTTGTTTGAACATTTTCAGAAGAGAGAATATCGCCAAGAGCTTCTGCATCGACCATTGAATGACTACATAGCTTACCATCACCCAAATAAGATAACATTTATCCCAGACAGGTTTGCACAACCTGGAAATGCTGTAAGTTGGGTACGTTTCTTCAATAATATGATAGACGAGAAGGTACATTGGATGTTTGAATGGTTCCATAGTAGTGAGTTCATCATCATATCAGGAGAGACTACTCATCTGGTGTTGATCGGGTTGAGGGGTATCTATCCTTATGATCCCATAAGAGTGATGAGACAAGTAGGATGGAAACAGGTTATACCTCAGGTTTCCAATATGGTCCAGTACAAAGCAAATTTTAAAGGGGACATCATCCCATTCAAGTTCTAGGCACAACACATGTGGAACAAGAAGGTCATTGTGGAAAAGGATACTATCGATCCAGACAGGTATCACGCGGGTCATGTGTACTTCTACCCATCATGGTTGGTAGATGACATAGTAGGAGACGTTAAGTCAGGAATTTATTTGAAAAACAGAATCATAGATGACGCTCCTGAAGCACAAGTCAAGTATAGGATGTTACGCAAAAGGGTCTTCGAGTCTGAAGCTAGGCATTTGGAACAACACAAAGTGGATATGGAAGAAATCAATGAATGGAGAGAAATTTCTACTAAGTCAACAGAGAGATTGGAATATTTGGAGCAAGGGTTGATGGATCTTGAGGGAAAGATGAGGAAGAGACTCTCAAATTTTCAGAACACGGATGGAAATGAAGGAGGGCATCTAGCAAAGGCTTACCTACTATTAGATATGCGCGACCTCGGAAACCTGATTGATGGATCTAAAAGAGCCAAGCATAGGGAAGGTTCTTATGGGGCCAAGTAGATTAGGAAACAATGTTCTTTAATACTTTCTAGATTCGTTTTAGATTTCAATTGTAATAAGGCAAATGCCATTAGTGAATTTCTTATTATTATCGATTTAGTAAGGATTTGATTCATTTTCGCATTAATGAGATGATGCAATTATTGGAATCAATTTTCTCCAAGTCTATGTGTCGTTTAGGCCTACCTCGGGCACAACGAGGTCCCCCAAATTAGGACGCAAATTTATCTTGCAAAGAATGTTCAATATTGGAAACATTCTTTCAATATCCCTTACTGACTTGGTTACCTTTGTTTGTTTTTCTTTCTTTTGATTATTCCCATTCTCCAAGGTTGGTTCGTGCATACTGGCATCATCACCATATCACACTAGATCCAGAGGTCCTCCACCTCCTCCTACACCAAGTGATCCTAAATACAAAAGCAAAGGGAAAGGAAAGATGGATGATTTAAGCGGTCTCAAAAAGGACAATGCAGAAAATGTCGAAACTTCAAATGGTCGAAGCACCCCGGCACAAAATGAACTGGTTTTATGACTAGAACAGAATATTTTGGAACTACAAGGAGAACTTAAGAAGGTCCGGAACTTGGAAAACCTATCTCTCACTCTAAATGTCCATGATATTAACCAACAAAATCCAAACACCCAAAACCAAGCACCACCACAAAATCCACAAAACTAAAACCCACTGCCAGGCCATCCTGCACCATACCAGTACCGTACACCTCTTCAAAACCTTAATCCTCCTCCAGTGCCAACTCCGCAACAACATGATCACCACCCAACTCAATACCCGCAGACTACCACTTATCATACTCCCCAAATTATACTACATGTTGATACCCAATTTTTCCTCATATTTCTCAAACATATATATATATATATATATATATGTTTGAGAAATATGAGGAAAAATTGGGTATCAACATGTAGTATAATTT
>MDKI01004962.1:0-16490 GCA_005239505.1 Nicotiana paniculata | reverse complement strand
TACACTTCTGCACATTTTTGTGTGCAGATACAGGTATATATTGTAGTAGCTGTGTGGATGGTTGCCGGGAGACTCAAGGTAACCTGCTGCTGCGTTCGCAGGTGTCGGTGTCACCTTCTTTGTATTTATTATTCATACACTGTTGTATCTATTTCCAAACAGTTGTACTTAGAAGTTGTAGAAGATTCGTAGAGCTTATGACTTGTACTACAGGTTTTGGGAAAGTTTGTATATTCTGTTGAGATTCTATTTCAATATTGTTAGTTTTCCTTTTATTTTTGTTGTTATTCAGTAACTGCTAGTCTTACCTAGTCCCTAAGACTACATGCCATCACGATACCCAACGGAGGGAATTTGGGTCATGACAAGTTGGTATTAGAGATCTAGGTTCGTAGGTGCTACGAGTCATAAGCGAGTTTAATAGAGTCTTACGGATCGGTACGGAGACGTCTATACTTATCTTCGAGAGGCTACGGAACTATTAGGACAATTTCACTTCCTTAATTCCTATCGTGCGAGTTTATTGATCTAGAAGTTTGAAATTATCGTTTCATTCTCTCACCGATGGTGAGGACACGAGCGGCAGTTCCTGATAATGTTACCCCGAAGCAAATGTCACAAGGGTCAGAGACAGAAGCCAATGAGGAGCACGTGCCGCAGTTAAGATGCCTACCAGAGCAGCCGTTGAGAAGTCGCCAGTAGTTCTAGTTGGGGGACAGGTACTGGGGGTGCCTGTTGCTACCCCGGACTTCAGGAGACCTGAGCGCAGTTTTGAGTATAAGTGGTACATTGACTCAGACAGGGTTGATTCTAGTGAACCAGTTGCTTCACAGATCAGGGGAGGAGTTCAGACTCCCGCCGTCTACACTCCAGAGCAGCGAGATCACATTGGTCAGGTACCCGTTGTCATGACAACACGACATCTGGTACCAGTTCAGCCATGGTCAAGGTAGCAGCATCAGAGGAAGAATACCTTGGATACTGGAAGTACCACCCTTCTATCTTTCAGTGGATTGGCAGCAGATGGTGCACAGGGTTTCCGGGAGAAGTGTCACTATATTCTTCACGCTTCGGGTATTATGGAGACGTGTGGGTTTGTTTTTGTCATGTCTCAGGTTCAGAGTAGCGGGTGGATCAGTGGTGGCGGCATATGAGTTGGGGTCACCTAGATGCTTTGAGGGAGGTTGCACCTCAGTTCCTTCAGGATGTACGGCGCGCGGAGTTTGAGAAGTTGCGTCAGGGCGCTGTGTCACTATTGGAGCATGCCGTTAGATTCAGTGAGTTGGCCAGACATGCACTTCGCTTGGTTGCTTCAGTTAGGAGATGAGTTCGTAGAGTCATTTGGGAGATTCAGGCATGATATTCGATTCAGCGGGACTCGAGAGTTAGAGTAGGATGCCTCGTTTCAGCAGGTAGTAGGGATCGCTCGCCGGTTAGAGAGCACGTGGGACCGGGAGCGAGAGGACAGTCGAGATCAGGGAGAGAGTTCAGGGAGGCAATAAGGCCTCGTAGATCGGAGGAATCTACTGGTCCATATTATGGAGGCAAGGTACGACACGGTAGAAGTTTCGTGGGTCAACCAGTTCAGTTTGCATTACCAGCTTCGCATGGGATTTCAGATACTCATGGGTCTCAAAGGATTCGTATTGCGTATATTTCCACAGCCATGTCGGCAGAGAGATTATTTTCAGCATGGAGATGTTAGCCACAGAGTGAGAGATTGTTCCAGGATTCAGGTAGGTGTGTGGTAGCAGGGTATTCAGGTGAGTAGAGGGCGCCTAAGAGGGGGAGATCCGACCCATTGTTGTGTTTCATATAGTAAAATAGAGGCTGTTGTGCCAGATAATACCACCCAGATATGTTTTGATGTATTGCAGAGGGGCACCAATTGTATTTCATTATAGCTCTGCTGGTTGGGACTTGGTTCCCTTATTTGTTGTTTCATTTATGAGTGAGTTCCATGTTTGCACCCCATTTTGTGTTTGTTCCCGTTGGGAGATTCTGAGTAGTAGCCCGTGTCTATCTTTGTTTTGTTCATTCTTGATAGTAGTGAAACTGGCAGTGAGTCCTTGTTGTTCTTCGTGGTAAGCTTTATATGATTTTCCTGAGTACTTTGTTTACGAGTTGTGATTTGATACTCCATTGAGATGCGAGTTCAGTTAGCGTTATGATTTTGTCAGCTGAGATTAATTAGTGGAGGAATTTCAATTGGTATGATACATTTTTGGTATGTGATTCAGAGTTGAGGATGAGGTCCTCGTGATATTTGTGATTCGATATATTTATACCGGCTGAGTACCGCGGTGGAAATTTTTATCAGGGTGGAATTCTTGTGGTTTGTTCATATGCTTTGCTTCTTCCTTGTTATATTGCTTTTGGTAAGTTGGCATTGATAGAGAGTTGTGCCTATGGGCTTGTTTGATAGTTCCTTTATAAGTTTCGATCTTCATATTCAGTCATTTCATTATGTGTTTTTTTAGTTTAATTTGTGGGATGTGTGTCCGGTGGTGTCAGTTGTGGATGGTGACTCGGGTGTTTAATAATGAATTCTTCGTGTTCATTGCATTATTATCAGTATTATGGGGTTCGGAAACAGAGTTCTTTCAGACGTGGGGCTAATTGCCAATGTCGAGTTGATTTCGGGCAGCTATTGTGATCAACAGTTTTATGTGAGCCTATGTGTGATGTACTATGTTGTGTGGTCGTGCCTTGTGGGTGTAGTCATGAGTTGATGTAGCTGGTTGAGGCTAATGCCGGATATGGATTTAGAATCGGGTCTTTTGTAAATGAGTAGAGGGTGAGAAGTACAGGCATGAGGCTTATCAGTTGTGATGTGAAGGCTATATTGCACTTGTGATTGTTTCATCAGGCTTTCGTGGGTTGGGGTGACGTCGGATCACCCGCGGGTATGTGTTAAAAGTGTCCAATCAGTGATTGGATAAGTTTAAGGTGAATCCTGGCACGTTTGAGGACGAATATTTGTTTAAGAGCGGGAGGATGTGATGACCCAAAAGGTCATCCCGTATTTTTCTAGCTAATTCTATGTTCCGAGGTTATAAAAACCTCCTTCTATCTCACCTCGTTTTGTGTGCACAGCCCGGGCGTGTAGCCGGGAAGCCTTATTGTGAAAAACTGATAAAAATGATAATTTTGTATTAGAAATTTGAATAAAAATTGACTTCGGTCAACATTTTTGGTAAACGGACCCTGACACGTGATTTGACGGTCCCGGAGGGTCCGTAGGAAAATATGGGACTTGGGCGTATGCCAGGAATCGAATTCCGAGGTCCCAAGTACGAGAAATGAATTTTTATAGAAAGTTATTTTTTGAAAAATATAAAGGTTTTTGAAAATGAAATTTGATGTGAAACATGTGGTATCGGGCTCGTATCTTGGTTCCGGAGCCTGGTACAAGTTTGATATGATTTATATGTGTTATCTGTGAAGTTTGGTAATAAATGGACTTGGTTTGACGTGATTCGGGTCAAAAATGCAAAATTTGATGTTTAAAGAAGTTTTGAGAAATTTCATTGATTTTGAGGTTTAATTCGATGTTTATGATGTTATTTTGGTGTTTTGATTACTCGAATAAGTCCGTAGGATGTTTTTGAGGTTGTGTGTATATTTGATTTTGAGCCCCGAGGTCTCAGGTGTGTTTCGGATGGGTTTCGGGTTCATTTTCCCTATTTTGAAATGTTGAACCTGCATTCTGGTTTCCTTATATGCGATCGCATAGGAGTAGTCGCGATCGCATAGTGTCTCTTTGAGCAGCCCAGTCTTTCCCTCAATGCGTCGTGCATAATCTACCTCGATCGCTGAGGTATACTTTCTTCTTCTTCGCGATCGCATCTACAACATCGCGATCACATAATGTTCAAGCAGGCATCCTGTTATCTCTTCTACGCGATCGCATTCCACGATTCGCGATCGCATAATGTGGCAATTTAGGCAGCAGGTAACTTCTCATACGCGATCGCACATGTGCCTTCGCGATCGCATAGAGCGTTTTGGCCAGTGGCAATTGTTCCTCTTCGTGATCGCATTACTTTCCCCGCAATCGCAGTACTTTAAGCCTGGGCAACCTTCCTTTTCTTCTCCGTGATCGCAATCAATGTTCCGCGATAGCGATTCATTAAACATATGGGCAGAATATAAGTTTTCCAAAATTGGGGTTTCACCATTTTATACATATTTTGACTTCTAAAACTCGGTTTTGGCGATTCCTTGAGGGTTTTTCACACAAATCGAATGGGTAAGTGTTCTTCCACTAGAATTAGTTATATTTCATGAATTAGTTCTTGTTTTCATCATTTAATTTGTGTTTTGGGTTGAGGGGATTGTGGGTTTTGAAAGAAAGTTTCTAAAATGAAAAATAATGATTTGAAAGACCAAATGTTATCGGAATTGGATAAATTTAGTATGGGTGAACTCGTATCGGAATGGGTAATCGGAATTTGTAAAATTTGTCGGGTTTCGAGGTGCGGGCCCGGGGGTCGACTTTTGGGTCGATTTTTATGATTTTGTAAAGATTGAGACTTTATTATTAGGAATCGTTCCTTATACGTTTTATGTATATTTTGAAGTTGTTTTAGTTGATTGTAAGCCGTCCAGAGGTCTTTCCGCCCGAGAAGTCTATTTTTGAGTACCGGGTTGCCGTCTTTGAGGTAAGTATCTTGCCTAACCTTGTGGGGGGGAACTACCCCTTAGGATTGAGTCTTCCTTTTTGATTGTAGTCCGAGTAAGCGAGGTGACGAGTGTGTACTCAGACTTATTTGCAATTAGATTGGCCTTTAGGATTCGTAGGTTCTTATATTACCTGTGTATGAGTTGTAATTATTACATTTGAATCCTTGATTGTTAATTTCATCCCTTCTTGTTTAAATTAGAATTACTTGTCTTTTGGATTCCTTAGTTGGCTATTTGGATTTACTTGACTTAACTGAATATTCTACTTCTCTTATCATCATGCTATATTTTCTTCCTAGCTTGCCTAATTGACTATAATTAGTGTCATCTAGCCTTATAGTTGACTAGCCGTAGTTGGAACATTTATTCGTTGGAGCCAATCATGCCCGTGAGTCTTACATTGTGATTTATATGACTATTCCCTTAAGTTCCACTTGGGTCTAATTATTAGACATTTATGTTATTGGTATTTCCTTGATTTTGCCTATTATTGGGCCTTTTGTTTTAAGCTGAGTGTTATTCTGTGAAGTAAACTGTCTAGGTGAGATTGGTTATATCTGTTTCTCTTGACGGGATGTTATGGTTTCTGTTACTGTCTATGTTGTTAATGATATTGTTTGTATTGTTGACTTCCTTGCCGGGATGTGATGGTTCCTATTACTGTTTATGTTGTGAATGATATCGTTTGTATTGTTGACTTCTTTGCCGGGATGTTGTGGTTTCTATTACTGGTTATGTTGTTAATGATATTGTTTGTATTGTTGACTCCCTTGCCGGGATGTGGTGATTTATGGGTCATATTGTTGGTTTTTCCTTTCCAAACTGTGGTTCTTGATATTGTTTGGGTGAGGAAGAGTGTAAAGCACGAAGGATAATGCCGTGCCATGTTCATGATATTTAGCACGAGGGAACATTTCGTGCCATGTTTATGATATTTAGCACGAGGAATATTCTGTGCCATGTTTATGATATTTAGCACGAGGGAACATTCCGTGCCATGTTTATGATATTTAGCACGAGGGAACATTCCGTGCCATGTTATGTTATGTTAGCACGAGGGGACATTCCGTGCCATGTTATGTTATGTTAGCACGAGGGGACATTCCATGCCATGTTATGTTATATTAGCACGAGGGGACATTCTGTGCCATGTTATGTTATGTTAGCGCGAGGGGACATTCCGTGCTATGTTATGTTATGTTAGCACGAAGGGACATTCCGTGTCGTATTTATGCATTATTATTTCCGTTTTTCTTGTTTTCCGTTTACTGCATTTATTGGCAAGATTTGATATTCCTCCTGTACTGCATGGAAATTTCTAAGTGAAGGACTGAGTCCCGGTGGATAAATTTTGAGGAGATTTTTATCAAGGGATTTTATTGAAAAAAAAGCAATGGTTTTGAAATGATTATATTTGAATGACTTTTACATCGAAGGTATATTTGAAAAGCACTAGTTTTGCCTAAAATGATATTTTGAAGTCATTTATTAGGAAAGCCTCTTTGGAAAGCTTCGTAGTATGAAAGAAATTGTGTTTTACGTAATTCTCTCTATTAATTATACTTATATCTGCTTTTGGAGAAAGTAGGTTTTCAAAGTAAACTCTTCCATACTAAAATGATTTTATTTGCAAAAGTATTTCATATGAACCGTTGTTTAAAGATTTCTACAAGTTATAGATTTTAATGGCTAAGGCCCGTTGTGAACAAACCGACGTGGAGTTGAGTTATCGGTGTCCTCTATTGTATTGTGTTTCCTTTCGATTCAACTTGTTTTGCTGTCCATCTTTCTGTTTTTGTGTTGTTTCGTGATTGATTTCTGTAATTTCCTTCCGCTTTATACTCTCATTGTGGTGGATTATCCTGAGAAGTCTTAGATAGATGTAATATTCGGTCATTTCTATATTCATGTTATTTATTTTGTAGACCAGTGGTGTCTTGACTAGTCCTCGTCACTATTCCACCGAGGTTACTCTTGATACTTACTGGGCACCGCTGTGGTGTGCTCATACTACACTTCGGCATATTTTTGTGTGCAGATCCAGGTATACATTGTAGTAGCTGTGTGGATGATTGCCGAGGAGACTCAAGGTAACCTGCTGCTGCGTTCGCAGGCGTCGTAGTCACCTTCTTTGTATTTATTATTCATACATTGTTGTATCTAATTCCAAACAGTTGTACTTAGAAGTTGTAGAAGATTCTTAGGGCTTATGACTTGTACTACCGGTTTTGGGAAAGTTTGTACATTCTGTTGAGATTCTATATCAAGACTGTTAGTTCTCCTTATTTATTGCTATTATTCAGTAACTGCTAGGCTTACCTAGTTTCTAAGACTAGGTGCCATCACGATACTCAACAGAGGAAAATTGGGTCGTGACAGTAAAACTTCGAACAATGGCTAATCCAATTTCAAGGGATTCGGGATCTGTCTTAGAAGGGAATATAACAACAAAAAAATTTGTTGAATGAGAAGGAACCAGAGGGTTAACAACACTTCACAGAAATTTTCGGCGAAATATAATCGGAATTGTGATATTGGCGATAATAATACTACAGAAAAATAGTGGGAATTGATTGGAATACTCATGCAAGGCCTTCAATCACTCCTATTAATGATTTTTCACTGATATTTGTAATTGATTTGGGGGGTTTTAGAGTAGAGAAGGAGGTGTTCATGGTGGAAGGCGCTAGTGGTCACCCGAGGAAGAAGAAACAAAAACAAATTCTCATAAATTTTAATAAAATGGTTAAACAAAGATTAGGACCCACAAATTATAGGTGTCAAACAATAATAGGCGAACAAAGTGTTGTGTTAATCATGTCTAAGCGATCAGTTTGAGGTGCTTATTTTTTTGTCTTTTTATCAAGTTTCGGTGTTCAAATGTTAAATACCTAAGTTCTTTTACCGGGTTGAAAAATATATGGGTACAAGTTTAGGTTGCTCGGAGGTCATTTTGTCTATAATTAATTGTTAATTCCCATAAACATTTTTACTTTACTCTATAATCTATATATGAACGTCATTAGTCCAAAGTAAGGGTGGCAAGTGTGTCGGCCCGGGCCCGGGACCGTGGGCCAAGTGGGATAAGTGAGCCGTGACTGGTAGGACCGCCAGAGGTGGGCTTGGGCCGGTCTCGTGGGCCAGTTCTTGCCTTTGAACCGTTAGGACCGGGAGCGTTTGGCTCACCAAAGGACCGGGACCGGACTAGTCCCTTGGCGGGCCAAACGGTCCCACTGGTAATTTTATTTTTAAAAGAAGTAGTCGTTTGGCTATTTTAAAAAACAGCAGTTGGGCTTTAAGCAGCCATTTTACCTCCTCCCCCCTCCCCCCCTCCCAACTTTGTTTTAACCCCAAACATTTTATAATTACACTTTTCTCCTATTTTCAACTATAAATACCCCCTCATTCTTTCATTTTTTTTTACAAGATCAATATAAATCTATCACAATCTCTCTCTAGTTTTCTTCTACACTTGCTACTATTGCTTTTTTATTCCAAAAAAATAGGTCAAAAATAGTGATGTTATAATTTGTGCAAAACTGTGAAGTTGGTGACTTGAAGTCTTCAAGTCTTCAACAATAATCAGATATGAACGTCTGAAAGCTTTGGCCAAAGGCAAAAATATACATAGTCCTAGTCAGGCTGACCTAGTACCTGTTCAAATCAATTTCAATCGGGAATTAATACTATTACCAGTGATATTTTATATTATGATCCAAAAAACATCGGGAAGAATTAGCAAAAATTGTAACTGTTACGTGCTTACCCTATAGTTTCCTTCTGACCCTTTGTTTGTGCATTATATTAGAAAATTTTTTAATCCTACTTATAAAGGTTTTCCTCGCACAACCGAAAAAAGCGATATTTATAAATATAAGCATGGATATGAATAATATTTGCGCTATTTATTTACTCATATAAATTGTTGTGTTGCTATTACAACTGATATTAGTAGAAGTGGCAACGGCTATGATTACCTTACAGTTACTAGTCATTGGTAGCGCACAATTGCTTATAGAATAATTGCTTCACGTTACACATGACATTTTATTGCTAGCACAATTACGGATATTTGCAGATATTTTTACATTAGTGATAAGTTTTAATGGATAATGATACTAATAACACAAATGCTATAGACTTGCTTACAACCACGCTAAATCCTGCATTTAGTAGTATTTTTCATATTAGATGTATTTGTCATATTTACCATTTAATTGTGGGTGATGGTATGAGAATTTTAAATATTCAAATTGAAAAGGTTAAAATGGATCTTAACTGGCTTTTTTATTCAAACCGTAGAAGTAGACTTAGAGAATATTTTAAAAGATGCGATGAATGTGTCCTAAGAGAAAGAAAGGTTCATAAGCCTTGTCCAACTAGATGGAATTACATGTGTGAAAGTTTGGTTGTTGTATATGATATAGAAACCCCATAAACTCAACGTTTAATACACATGTAAGTGATGATGATGAACACCTTATGAATTTGGATTGGGCTAATGGTAAATGCTTATTGATTTTCTAGAAAAAATTTATATTTCTACAAATGAGTTTCCTGGACAATATTATCCTACTATTTCTAACTGTTTAGTTTTTGCAGAACTTGCAAATTTGTTTGCTCATTTTTCAAAGGGTGGAAAAAAACTTGCTATTGCTTCTATGAGAAAAAAAGTTTAAAAAATATTTTTTCCCTATTCCCCCTATTTATGGTGTTGATGCTTTGTTAAATCATTGTATGGAATTAGGAGGTCCTTAATTTTTGTATGAAACTATTTATAATGGTTTAGCACTTGAAGATGATGAGTTGCCTGAACTTCCGGAAGCAAAACCTCAATTAGAATAAATGCTTAAACTATTTATAATGCTTATCAAGTTGCATTAAATCATGCTAGACCAAATGTTCCAACTCCTTTTTTTGATTCTCAATCATCTAAATAAACTGCAGGAATAAGAGCACTTAGTGCTTAGGAGGGATTTAGGGGTTCTTTTGGTTCTAGTAGTAATGATTTTTCACAAATAAATGAGCTTGATGTTTATTTGTCGCAGCAAATTGAGGAAGTGAATTCCGACGGCTCTTTTAATCTTTTACTATGGTGGAAGGACAAAAAAAAATACTTTGCAGTTCTTTCAAGGATGACCCGGGATATTTTAACTATTCAAGCTTCAACATTGGCATCAGAGAGAGCTTTCAGTCAAGCAGGACTTCAACTCGGTGGTTATAGAGCATCTATGGAAGAGCTTGGAAAAATCAGTACTTTTCAGAGATTGGATCCGTTCGGAAAGAAGAAATTTTGGACTTGCTGAATTACAATCAGAGGAAGACGAAGTTTACGAAGAAATGCTAACTGAACTTAGTGAGGATGTTGCTTTGCCCGACAATGGAAGTGGCTATAACCAAACTACTTTTTCCGCCACCACTAATGGAACTTCCTCCGAACCTTGAAGGACCCGGAAAGGCGCCACCCCTAGTCCAAATAGAAATACGAAATAAATTCATGAACTCAAAATGGATTTTTGTTGTATAATTAAGGCCACAAAACTTCTTTTGTTATTACTTTGTCAGCTATTTTTTTCTTGAGATATCTTAATTAAATTGAGATTGTGAACACTACACAGAACTTTTTCCTTCTAAATTATCTTAGGACCTTCTAAATTCACTTATATTGTCGCCTTGGATCTATAATTGGAATCTTAATATACATCTTTCACGTCAACACAATTGACTACCATATCGTTACGAAAATTTTCATGTACTATAATGTGTTATAGCAAAAGCAATAGTTTACTCTGCAATCGAGTAATATAACTGACAGAAGTGGGCTTAGTAGAGCGTTGGGGGAAGTTCATATTTTATTTGTAGATAGCAAAATAGGAATCAAGGTGTCACGACCTGAAATTATCACCGTCGGGATTGTGATGGAGCCTAACGTTTTACTTGCTAGGCGAGCCAATATTAGAGGTCATTAAGCCATTTCTAAACCCCTTTCAGTGATTTACAACATTTAAGCTACAATAAGTAAAAGAAAAATGCGGAAAATCTATAATAGTCTTAACACTTATACACAACTACGCAGAATCTGGAGTCACAACCCACGAACATTCTAAGATTTACTACAAATATTTGTTCAAAAGAAGTACACTTGTTTGAATAAAGGAAAAAAAGTAAATAGAAAAGATAGACGGGGACTTCAGGGCCTGTGAATGCCGACAGGACTACTTTGAGTCTCTGATCAGATGAATCCAGCAGCTAACACAGGGTTAACTCGGTCCACCACCAAAATCTACATAGAAAGTGCAGAGTGCAGTATCAGTACAACCGACCCCATGTACTAATAAGTTCCGAGCCTAACCTCAACGACGGAGTGACGAGGCTACGGCGGGACATTCACAACTAACCTGTATACAGTGAATAATAATGACGGAAAAGAAATCAGAACAACGTAAAAACAGTAACTTGCAAGGAATAATACAACATCCAACGTGTCTTATCAGTGCCCAGCTAGAACCAATCCTTAAGTGCAGTTCAAAGCTACCATACAACTCAACAGTCAAAGAAAAAGCATAATCTCATAAATTATTGCGGCGCGCAACCCCATCCACCGTACATATCACAATCCTCCCTTATTTCCTCTTAATATCATTAACAACAAAGTACAGCTAAAGTGTTGCGGCGTGCAACCCGATCCCACCATATCATAATAATAACAATCACGGTTCTCCCTTATATCACCACATTCCACTCTTATTACACATGTTGTGGCGCGCAACCCGATCCCACCGTATAATATCAGCTCACCCTTATTCCTCCTCAATATATCACCCTTATTCCACCTGTTGCGGCGTGCAACCCGATCCCACCATATTCATATCAATTACACAGGAAGTATAGAAGTTTCACAAATTAACACAAAAACCCTTCTCAATACTTAAACTTCAGAACAAGGCAAATAGAAACATTATACTCAATAAAACTCTACACAAGTAATGCTACTCAGCGAGACCAATCCGGAATATCACTAAAACACAATTAAGAACAGCTTAAGCAAGTAATAGGGGATAAGGAAACTATGGTAAAACAATTATCTTCAACAACGAGAAACAATATCTAACATGTAGCAATTAGGCATGGAAATACAAGTAGGCATGTAACAATTAAAGCAGGGAAGAAACGATATAATAAGAGCGGAAAAGAAACAGGAAAGACAAATAGATTAGCGGCGCATAAGTACCCGTCACCTCACATATACGCCGCTCACATGATTTCATATAAAAATTAAGGCAAGGATTCCAAATCCCTCAAGTCAAAGTTAGACACAACACTTACCTCGCTCCACAGGCCACTCACTGCTCAATTACCGTTTTTCCTCTAGATTCCACCTCCAAACCACTCATATATAGCCACAATTAACTTAATAACACCAAATATTGCTAAAGGAATCAATTAAAGTTAATAAATTTTGGTTTTCAAACTTTCCCCCCAAAAGTCAAAAATCGACCTCGGGCCCGCTTGGTCAAAACTCGAAGTTCGGACCAAAACCCGTTCACCCATTCACCCCGGAGCTCGATTATGTAATTAGTTTTGGAATTCGACCCCTAATTGAGGTCTAAATCCCCAATTTGGAAAACCCCCCAATTCTTCCAAAATCCCTAATTTTATACCATCAAAGAACAAAGTTTAGGGCTAGATTTTAATGTGTGATAATAGAAATGGAAGAAAATGAGTCAAAGAGTACAAACCTATGAATTGGTGTTGAGTTTTCCCTTCAAAATATCACCTAGGCCGAGCTCTAATGGAGAGTTTATGAAAAATGGGTAAAATCCCGTTTTTGAAATGTTTTATGGTCTGGGCGTCAGTCCTTCTTCGCATTCGCGATGTGCAGCAGCGCAATTGGCTTTCGCGTTCGCGAGTTCCTCTTCGAGTTCGAGAAGTCTTTTCCCCTAGCCTCTACGTTCGCGAGCCAATGATCGCGTTCACGTAGAAGAACGATTGCCCCCTCCCACAGGCCCTATGCCTACGCGTTCGCAATGGGGCTGGTCGCGTTTGGGAAGGGTAAGCTCCCCAAAACCTCGCGTTCGCGACCTAGCTACTGCGTTCACGTAGAATAAAATCTCCCTTCCCCTATTTTACCTTCCGCGTTCACGAGAGTACCTTCGCGAACACGATGAAGGGCACACCAGGTAATAGCTGAAGCCAAAAAACCAGATTTTCTAAGTTTAAAACATCCTGTAGCCTATCCGAAACTCACCCGAGCCCTCGAGGCTCCAAACCAAACATGCACACAAGTATAAAAAAATCATACAGACTTGTTCGAGCGATCAAATCACCCAAATAAAACCTAAAACTACAAATTTAGCACCAAATCGAATGAAATTTTCAAGAAAGCTTTAGAATTTCTATTTTCTCAACCGGACGTCTGAGTCACGTCAAACTAATTCTGTTTGTTACCAAACTTCACAAAAAAGTCATAAATATTATATTGAACCTGTACTGGGCTCCGAAATCAAAATATGGGCCCAGTATCAATAATTCCAAACATCAATAGATTCCTAAAACCATTTCATTTTTCGGACTTTTAATTTTCAACAAAACTTCATATCTCGAGCTAGGGACATCGGAATTCAACTCCGGGCATATGTCCAGGTCCATATTTCAATACGGACCCACTGAGATTGTCAAAATATGGGTTCGGGTCCGGGTCCGTTTGCCCAAAATATTGACCGAGGTCAACTAAAATCAACTTTTAAAGCAAAAATTCTTGTTTTTATCAATTTTATCATATAAGCCTTCCGGGTTAATACCCGGACTGCGCATGCAAGTCGTGAAAAGCTAAAATGAGATATTTAAGGATTTGGAACACATATTTAGTTCAAAAATATGAGATTACGTATCGGGTCATCACATTCTCCACTTCTAAAACAATCGTTCATCCTCGAACGGACATAGAAAATTACCTGAACTGGTGAATAGGTGGGGATATCTACTCCGCATGTCCGACTCAGACTTTCAAGTAGCTGCCTCAGCGGGCTGACCTCTCCACTGCACTCGAACTGAAGGATAACTCTTTGATCTCAACTAACGAACCTGCCGGGCTAGAATAGCCACCGGATCCTCCTCATAAGTCAAATCCTTGTCCAACTGGACAGAACTGAAATCTAACACGTGAGACGGGTCACCATCATACTTCCGGAGCATGGACACATGGAACACTGGATGAATTGCTGATAACCCCGGAGGCAACACAAGCCTACAAGCCACCTCTCCTACTCTTTCGAGAATCTCAAAAGGCCCAATATATCTAGGGCTCAACTTGCCCCTCTTTCCAAACCACATGACACCCTTCATGGGTGATACCCGAAGAAATACCCTCTCCCTGACCATGAATGCCACATCACGAACTCTACGGTCGCCATAACTCTTCTACCTGGACTGAGCTGTGCGAAGTCAACCCTGTATAATCTTGAACTTGGCCAAGGCCTCTGTACTAGATCTGTGCCCAATAACCAAGCCTCCCCCGGCTCAAACCACCCAACTGGCGACCGACACCGTCTACCATATAATGCCTCATAGGGAGCCATTTGAATGCTCGACTGGTAGCTATTGTTGTAGGCAAACTCTATAAGGGGAAAAAACTGATCCCACGATCCTCCGAAGTCTATAATGCATGCGCGACACATATCCTCTAAGACCTGAATAGTATGATCGGACTGCCCGTCCGTCTGAGGATGAAATGTTGTGCTCAACTCAACCAGCGTACCCAACTCACGCTGTACTGCCCTCCAAAAGTGCGAGGTGAACTGCATACCTCGATCAGAAATGATAGACACAGGCACACCGTGAAGGCAGATGATCTCACGAATATAAATCTCTGCCAACCGTTCCGAAGAATAGGTAACTGCCACAGGAATGAAGTGTGCTGACTTAGTCAGCCTATCCACAATGACCCAAACGGCATCAAACTTCCTCTGAGTCCGTGGGATTCCAACAACAATCCATAGTGATACGCTCCCTCTTCCACTTAGAAATCTCTATCTGCTGAAGCAAACCACCGGGTCTCTGATGCTCACACTTCACCTGCTAATAATTCATGCACCGAGCTACATAAGCAACTATATCCTTATTTATCCTCCTATACCAATAATGATTTCGCAAGTCCTAGTACATCTTGGCAGCGCCCGGGTGAATAGAATGCCGAGAACTGTGAGCCTCCTCAAGAATCAACCCATGAAGCCCAGCAACATTAGGAACAAACACGTGACCCTGCATCCTTAAAACCCCGTCATCTCCAACCGTAACCTTCTTAGCACCACCGTGTTGTACTGTGTCCCTAAGGACCAACAAATGAGGGTCATCATAATGCCGATCTATGATACTCTCAAACAAAGGAAGACCGGGCGACTGTGCAAGCTAGAACACGGCTAGGCTCTGAAATATCCAACCTCACAAACTGGTTGGCCAAAGTCTGAACATTTGATGCTAACGGCGTCTCACCGACTGGAATGAACGCAAGGCTGCCCATATTCACTGCCTTCCTACTCAATGCGTCGGCCACCACATTGGCCTTCCCGAGATGGTACAAGATGGTGATATCATAGTCTTTCAATATCTCCAACCACCTCCTCTGCCTCAAATTGAGTTTTTTTTTCTTGAACAAATACTGAGGACTGCGATGATCTGTGAAAACCTCACACGACACGCCATAAAGATAATGCCTTCAAATCTTCAGCGCAAGAAAAATGGCTGCTAACTCTAAATCATGGATAAGGTAATTCTTCTCATGAACCTTCAATTGCCGAGACTCATATGCAATCACCCTGCCCTCCTGCATTAATACTGCTCTGAGCCCAACACGGGAAGCATCACAATATACAGTGTAAGATCCTGAACCTGATGGTAACTCCAACACCGACGCTATAGTCAAAGGTGTCTTGAGCTTCTAAAATCTCGCCTCACACTCATCTGACCATCTGAACGGGGCACCCTTCCGAGTCAACCTGGTCAACAGGGCTACTATAGATGAAAACCTCTCCACAAATCGACGGTAATAACCCACCAAACTCAAGAAGCTCCTGGTCTCATGGCTCAAGTGGGCCTAGGCCAGTTCTAGAATGCCTCAATCTTCTTAGGATCTACCTGAATGCCCTCTGCTGATACAACGGGGCCAAATAAAGTGATCGAATCCAACCAAAACTCGCACTTTGAAAATTTAGCATACAACTAGTTGTCCCTCAGAGTCTGGAGCACTATCCTAAGGTGCTGCTCATGCTCCTTCTGACTGCGGGATTATATCAAGATGTCATCAATAAACACAATCACAAAGGATTCCAAATAAGGCTTGAACACTCGCTTCATCAAATCCATAAATGCTGCTGGGGAATTGGTCAACCCAAAGGACATCACCAGAAACTCATAGTGCCCATACCGCGTCCAAAAAGTTGTCTTAGGGACATCGGATGCCCTCATCCTCAACTGATGCTAGCCATATCTCAAATCAATCTTCGAAAACACCTTGACACCCTGAAGCTGATCAAATAAATCATCAATCCTCGGAAATGGATACTTGTTCTTGAAGGTGACTTTGTTCAACTGCCGATAATCTATACACATCCTCATAGACCCATCTTTCCTCTTCATAAACAACACCGGTGCACCCTAGGGCGAGACACTAGGTCTAATGAAGCCCTTATCAAGCAAATCATGCAACTGTTCCTTCAATTCTTTCAACTCTGGCAGGGCCATCCAGTATGGCGGAATGCAAATGGGCTGAGTGCCCGGAGCCAAATGAATACAAAAATCAATATCCC
>ML340837.1:0-10196 GCA_005239505.1 Nicotiana paniculata | reverse complement strand
CGGCTTCCATTTTCAACTCACCTGCACATTAAATAAACTCCATTAAGCACACATGACGTGTATTTTTATCATTAAAACACCTAAAATGCACGGTATATAATGCTAAAAATCATGAATTCTAGCCACGCATCAACAGACTTGTTGAGTGATAAATTGGGAAAATTTTCTCATCATGAACACAAGAACATTAGATACCTTGGTGCTATTAGGCCTCAAATATCGAGTCCGGAACCAAAATGTGGTTCATTTGGACTCAAACTAAGTATTGTTATATGAATATTTAATAATTAAATCCTGTATAGTTATGAAAATTAATTTAATAATTTTATTATAGTCAAAAATAGGTGAGTAACAAATAAATATATAAAATAATAAAACTAACATATAAAATAATAAACTAACATATAAAATAACAAACTAATATATAAAATAATTACAAACATATTAAATAATAAACAAACATATAAAATAGTAAACCAACATATAAAATAGTAAAGTAACATATAAAATAATAAATTAACATATAAAATATAAAATTATAATATAGAAAATGTATCAACCTAATTAACAATATAGTAAAAATATCGAATAAATATTAATATTAAAGTTAATGCAATATATTTAAAGATGTTAAGCAATGAAAAATAAAAAGACTTTAATTAATATTGTTCAATTTACAGTAGTCGTCATGGAGGTTCCACATGTGCATCCTGGACCTGCCTCGCTAGAGCTACTGTTGTTACATGCCGAGCATAGGTCATCATACATGTGGGAGGGACAGTTATTGACCCAGACTTTTCGTTCTAGAAGAGTAGACGATATGTGGGACTTTCTTAGGGCCCACCATCTCCATCCCTGTATAGTCAGATGCCTTCAGGATACGGGTTTCTATAGGATTATTGAGATCGACTGGTTGCAGCAGGATTGGTCGTTGATCATGGCTTTGATAGAGTGGTGGCGACCGGAAATGCACACATTTCATTTACCCATTGGTGAGGCTACTATCACGCTTCAGGACGAAGAGGTTCTGCATGGGCTGCCGGTTGATGGATATCTTGTAGCTTTACCACATGCTATCAGAGATTATACGGGATTGCAGTACCTGGAGATATTGCAACGAATCCCCGATTTCCAGCCAATGGAGGAGGCTACATTGGTTGGGGCTAGTCGTCTGCAGTTGACGCCCGTCCGGCTGCATTTGGAGGCAATCCATGCAAACATTATGGATGATACATTGGATCTTCATATTAACCGGTACATGAGGTTGTTGATGTTGCTTATGTTTGGAGGTGTATTGCTCCCGAACACTTTGGGAAACCTTGTCATCTTAAGATTTCTTCATCATCTTGAGCGGCTAGATGATTTACCTGATTACATCTAGGGTGCACCTGTTCTTGGTTACTTGTATAGGCAGATGTGCGAGGCGAGCATGGGCACCCAACGAGACGTTGACAGATTTTTTCCGCTGCTGCAGGTGAAAACATAGTCAATTATTTTCATGATTATAACATACATAGTAAAAATATACCTTAAATTTTACCTCCACGTTGTATATTAGGTTTGGCCTTGGGAGTGGTTCCTGCAGTTGCAGCCACCTCTACCACCCTTCGCTCCGGATGCACCACCTCCACCGTTTCTCCCTTTAGCTAGGAGGTGGGTTGATAGGTGAGGATACAAATGTGAGTACGAGGCTCGACATAATCTCCCCTATTGCAGGGATTTGTTGGATTTGCTGGAGGGCGTGCAGGTAAATGTATACTTAATTTTACTTGTCCTGTCTTTATATCTATTGCGTATATTCACAGTTCCTATTTTTACTTAATAGTTCATTTGGAGGCCATACAGCGACGAGCTAATAGCTGGTTTGCCCGATTATTGCTCGACTAGCCGAATTATGTGGAGCTCTTCCATCTCGTTGATGTGTCTCGATATTATTGAGCATCATGCGACCGAGAAAGTTCTTCGCCAGTTTGGTCGACCGCAACATGTACCTCCATCGCTCGCTTGGATTAGGACACATTACCAGTGGGATGATCGTTCCAGGGTTGACCAGGCATATGTGGCATGGCTAGAGGCGCAGATCGATATTTGGGACTATCGGCATGAACTGATTCCGCCACCCCCTCCACTTGAGCGTATGAATGGTGAGCATGAGTATATGGGCTGGTACCACAGAGTTACTCGACTTCTCATCAGGAATCTCGTTCATCGCGTTGGCTGTCGGTACGTTCCATACGCCGGAAGGCATGAGGCACTGGTATGTTATTTGGTATACTTACTTATAACGTTAACCTAGCATTTCGTAATTAATATTTTACATGTTTGTGCAGATTATTGGCCTACATATGTTCTACCAGTTGGGGCTGCAGATGCAGCAACATACCCGCGAGGGAGCGGCCGCTTTGCACGAGTATGGTCGGCAGGTTAGTGATCTGGCTTCCTGGACATTGAGGCGAGCTCGGGATGATGAGCGCTTAGGATACGAGGCTGATTATGTGCCAGTAGAGCAGTACTGTCGCAGTCCAGCAGTGGAGCCTGAACGTGGTCGACGTGGCAGGCGTGCCCAGAGAGGTCGTGGGGGTCGGCTAGGATGTGGTCCCCAACAAGGAAGCGTTGAGACACCTGTTGAGGATGTTGGAGTTGATCAGTCGGGTGATCACCATGCTCCTAGTGATATGCCGCCATTCAGCCTTCAGCTTACTCCAGGGACTTCTCAGGTGACCCGTCAAATCCATTGTTGATCGCGGGCACGACCATTGCGTGACAAGAGTGGGATCAATATTTTCCTGGTCCTCCTGAGCCATCGACGGTTGTTGATGATCATCCGACACGAGAAGTGGATAGTGGGCGTGGACTGAGTTATGGCTCATCATCGAGGTATGTTGAGGATCTTTCACAGGATTTGGTTAGTTTGTATTACTATTATTTATGTTTATTTTTATCTCATTGGTTAGTCATAAATATTTAAATCATTTTTTTTGAAGGAATCATCCTCGCCCGTCACGGAGGCCACTTTGTGAGATACTGACATGCTTGAGACAGATGATTATATTCAGGAGCCCGCAGAGACCATGGTAAGACAATTCAAATTTTTTTAGCTAACACGTACATTACTAATATATATTTCATATACTAAAATATCTTATTATTCTGTAGGTTACTGCTGACCGACGACCCCTTCTACTGAGCCTGTCAGCCTTACTGTCGATCATGCTATAGCGCTTCCTCCGATAAAGCGGCGGCGTGATGATGATGATCCTGATAGTGTAGCCGAGTAGGATAGGATTCGTGGTGGGACTCATATAGGCGGTGGGACTCATTGACATTTTTTATTATCTGTACATATGACATTCAGTATGTAATAGCAACATTATTTATGGTTTATATTATATGCGTATGTGTTTTTATTTCTTGGGTTGTTTATTATTTTAATACTACAACACAAAAACAAATATAGCAACTAAACATAATTTAAATTCGGTACAACTAATGAAAATACATGATACAGAAAATATAAAGATAAAATACTACACTCAACATATCCATGTGTTTGTTTAGTCACTATCGCCTATTATTCTCTTCTTCAACCACTTAAATTTCTCTTCCAACCTATTTTTTTCTTCTTCCGTCTCTTTTAGTTTCTCCTGCACTGCCGCAAGTTGTCGTTGTAGTTTAAAGATCTGGAGTTCGTATTCACCGGTCATATTCTAAACATACTGCAAACATGATTTGTAGTATTTCTGGTTAATGGGTTCATCATACCATTCTTCAAATCTACATTGATTTCCATCCTACCAATGGGGATTACAACACAACGCTATTAGTTAACATTTTATATTAAAAATATTAAGAAATATTTTTTCCAGAATAATAACTTACATGTTGTTGACATATCCAGCGTCTACACCCCACATTACTATTTGACTAACATGACTTCAAAATCACACGTTTGCCACAATAACACCTTGGTACATCATTGCATCTAGACATTTCTTAATGCAAGAAAAATGAAAAATTTATGAAAAGTTTTTCTATTTGTTTTAGTTAAGCGCAAATAATATGCACTAGGCTTTTATAGGCAGGATAAAAAATACGACGTATAATGGTGCCGCAATATGCTTCGTGTGATAATGATTCTTTAGGGTACACGACAGCTTTTCCAGAACAACAAATTTTTCAGCTCGACAAGACAATACACATAACGTATATTGGTGTCGTGCTATGCTGCGCGTGATAATGGTTCTTTAGGGTACAAGACAGCTTTCCAGAACGACAATTTTTTAAGCTCCATAAGAAAATACACATAGCGCATATTGGTGTCGCACTATGCTACGCGTGATAATGATTCTTTAGGGTACAAGACAGCTTTTCCAGAACGACATCTTTTTTAGCTCGACAAGAAAATACACATAAAGCATATTGGTGTCATACTATGCTGCGCGTGATAATGATTCTTTAGGGTACCAGACATCTTATTAAACTGGAAAAAGACATCTGTATTCAAAAACTTTTTGTTTAGGAATTTATTTTCAGCAGTTGTTTAATAAAAATAACTTGACTAATTATGTTGATGAGATTGCTCGTGTCATAGAGGCATGAAATACATCATTGCGAATTGATGTTTAAGCAAGATATCTTGGTACTGACATCTTTATATTTTAGATTGTTCATCGTTAAAAAGCTTTATAGTGTGTCCAGATTTTAAATATTATAGAAAGAAAAAAATTAAATGTGAGTTATTCATCGAGGGAACGAGTACTTTAACATGACCAACCATAGAAGCATCTATATTTACTTTGACTTGAGAAGCAACTTATATTACTTTAAATCATTAGAACATTTTTCCTTCAACAAAAAAGAAAAAGAAAATGAAGCTAATTCATTTGAAATGATAGTTAAATGAATTCAGAGGCCGAATAGTAATGTGAGCCCAATAGTAAGGCGAAGCCCACCCACTCAACCGCTTAACTTAAAAATTACTGATTGAGATATAAAATATGCATAATTTATGTATTATATACGTATAATCAATGTATAATTTATATATATTGCCAGAAAAAGTAAACATTGAATATGACCGGCTATTTATGTAAAGATAGAAGAATTAACCCAAATAACCACCCACTCAGCCGCTTAAACTAAAAATAACCGGCAAAGATATAATATATGCATAATTTATATATTATATATGTATAACTGTGTAAAATTAATTTATAGTTTATGTATATATAGAAGTATTGGAGAGAGGTGATAAAGCAAGACATGGCACGATTGCACATTTCCGAGGATATGATCCTTGATAGGAAGGTCTGGAGGTCGAGCATTAGGGTTGTAGGCTAGGGGATAGTCGAGCTTCTCCTTCTTCATACCGGGGGTGGAGCGAGTTTTATAAGGTTGATCTTAGACGGCTTGTGGTTAATGTAGAGTCCGCATTATCTGTATTGTTTTCACAGCTCCGGACCTTATTTGCTAGCTATTTTTATTGCATGTCATCTATTTTATGGTTTTTATGATGTTGTTACTATTTCTATAGTTTTTGTTGACGATACTGATGAATTGTCACTTATTGTTTTATTTCCATCTTCCTAAGTCGAGGGTCTATCAGAGACAGTCTCTCTGCCCTATCGGGGTAGGGGTAAGGTCTGCGTACACACTACCCTCCCCCTCTCACTTTGTGTGTTTTTATTGGGTTGTTATTGTTTTTGTTGTTGTTGTTGTTGTTGTATATATTTAGTAAAAATAAACATTAAATATGGACGGCTATTTGTGTAAAGACTCCCTACTACTAGTTCCAAAAAATTATACGGGTGCCCTATTTGGTCGCCCCCATTTAACCTATACCTACTTTTAAAATTTTTTTTAACTTGTACCTACTTTTTAAACAATGATGCGTGGCTAGAACCCATAGTTTTAAGCATTATGTACCTTACATTTTATGTGCTTTTGTGATAAAAATACACGTCATATGTGCATAATGGAGTCTATTTCATGTGTAGGTGAATTGGAGATGGAAGCCGAGCTAAATGGATGCATAAGCGTCAAAAATACGCTCAAGAGTCGAAAAGGAGTGACCCGGGCCATAGCCGGGCGTTTTGGCCCTAAAGCCTGGCATGACCAGGCGTTAGCTGGGCGTTAGAGCCCAAATGCCAGGCCTGCCCAGGCTATAGCTGGGCGTTTGGGGCTTAACGCCTGGGGTCCCTGGTCCGGTCAATTCCGAGTTTTAAAAGTTTTAAGTGTTTCCCGGTTTGAATAGAAGTCTCCTACACATTTAGGGTTTATCCCAAACATATAAATAGACCCAAAAACACAACTTGGAGGGGAGGATGCCATTCTTGGAGAGAATATACACACAGGATCATTAGGGAGCAAAGGATTATCAGTTTCTTCATCGTTTTCTAGTATTTACAACCCATTCAAGACTTATGCAATTGTTTGATTCTAGCATGAGTAGCTAAACACCCATTGTTCTAGGGTTGTGACTTAGCCATGAATATTGTTATTCGACATTAACTTAACCTTGATTATAGTTCACTCAATATATGGTTTTTTCTTCAATTCTGCGTTTAATTGCTTAATTGTTTGGCCATCAATTTGGTTCTGTATACTATCTATGTTATGCTTGGTAAAGCCGTATATAGATTAGAGAAGAATTGAAGAGAGCGTGATCTTAACCCTTTAGGGGAGCGGATTTGTGGTTAGGATAGGAATATACCTAGTCACCGTGCTTAATTAAACATCGTAATCTTTGTGCGTTCTAATAGATTAATTTCATAGGAATATAGGCGTTAATTTATTGAGAATAGGAGAATAGTACTTAGGGAGAAGGCTACGAGAGAAATTATCGATTAATTAGCAACCATGAGTGAATTATATGAAAGAGAGAGTTAATTAGAATGCTATACGAGTGATGAATTGATCACAACCCTGGAATATTTGTCTCTATTGAATACACAACAATACTCTTGTTACTTGATAATTAGTTATTTCGTAGAATTGTAGTATAAAATAGTTACATTCCTGGATTTTGTTTTGGATCGATTAAATAACAATTAGAGTGATTCATCAAGTAGTTTACGCAAGTCCCTGCGGGTTCGACATTCGGTTTAACATTATATTACTTGCTACGACCACGTATACTTGCGTGTGCGTTTGGAACTTACAAGTTTTTGGCGCCGTTGCCGGGGACTTGAATATAGACTACCTTTTAGTTACTTGCTTTAATTGGCTATTTCATTGAGTCTAACGTCACGTGATTCTTGATCTAATATCAGGAACTTCGAGTGAATGCGTAGGGTCAGAAGCCAGGATAGACTTGACGGCTTTGACCCCGAACCTGAGAGATCATTTCACAGGAGATTGCGAGAAGCAAGAGATACAGACAATATTCAGGACTTCATCCGATTTCCTGTGAACATGGCAGAGGAACAACACATGGCTGTTCAGGAGGTGGCAATGCCCAGTATTGCTAATGTCACCTCCAGCATCGTGAATCCTAGAATCACTCGGCACTTTGAGCTGAAACAGAGCATGATCCAACTACTTCATGCAAACGGGTAGTTTTTGGGTCTTCCACACGAGGATCCATAGCAGCACATTCTGAACTTCATGGAGATTAGTGATACTTATATCACTAACGGGGTCACGCCAGATTATGTGAGGCTCACACTTTTCCCATTCTCTATATTGGGCGAAGCAAAGCGATGGCTGAAGGAAGAACCAGCTAATTCCATCATAACATGGAACGATTTGGCGAGAAAATTTCTGGCAAGGTTCTTCCCTTCAGGAAAGACTGGAAAGATCAGGAGTGAGATAGTCTCCTTTAGACAGAAAACAGGTGAATCGTTATATTCAGCATGGGAAAGATTCAAGGGGATACTCAGATACTGTCCTCATCACAATCAGACAAACGAGGTATTAGTTCACACTTTCATTGAGGGACTCCATCCGCAAACAAAAATTGTGGTAGATGCAGCAGCCGGAGGTCAGGTGTTGGAGAAGAATTATGATGAAATATTTGCATTACTGAATAAATTCTCCAAAAGCAATCCAGACTGGCAAGGTGAGATGGGGAGAAATGTGGTTCAAAAGTCACCAGGGGTTCTTGAACTAGATGTGGTTTCAGCATTGTCAGCTCAGATTTCCACATTGACTAACCAAAGTCAATCAGATGAACTTGATCATTAACAAGCAACAATCTCAACCAGTGCAACAGATTAAGGTATTTTGTGAAGTCTGTAGAGAGGGTCATTCGAGTGATTTATGCCCACTCAATCCAGAGTCTGTCTGCTTTGTGGGTAACGCGAATAGGGGACAAGCAAATCAATATGGAAACACCTATAACCCCAACTGGAGAAACCACCCAAACTTCTCTTGGGGTGGAAATCAATTCACTTAGAATAACTACAGGCATCCAGCACCTCAACAGTAGTACAAACCACCTCAGGCTGAACCATCAGCAAGCCTTGAGGAGATTATGAAGAGAATGATGAATGACCAACTTGCTTTCAATCAGAAAATAATGGCTGATCACCAAGCCCAGACTGTAGCGATGAGAAACTTAGAACGTCAAGTGGGAAAACTTGCCAGTTCTCAAAATACCCGACCAACAGGAGCTCTTCCAAGTGATACTGAAGCTAATCCTAAAGCATATTTTAATGCTATATCATTGAGGAATGGGAAGCAATTGGAAGAAGTCCAGTCCAAGAAGAGAGAAAAGCAGGTAAATTTTGATGAGAGACCAACCACTATTGAATCAACATCAGACAACCCGAAAGAATCAGATAATCCAGAAAAGGAGGCGGTGGCTGAGCAACCCCCACCATTTGTTGCGAGGCCACCCCATCCATTCCCTCAAAGGTTGCAAAAGGTGAAAGATAATGCAGCATACAAAAAGTTTCTTGACCTCTTGAAGCAGGTACAAATCAATATTCCACTGGTAGACATTCTGCAGGAGGTGCCCAAATATGCTAAATACATCAAGGACATTGTGGACAATAAATGAAGGATGACTGAGTTCGAAACCGTGGCACTCACTAAGGAAGTTAGCTCAAGAATTCAAAGCAAGCTACCTCAGAAATTAAAAGATCCGGGTAGTTTTACTATCCAAATCTCAATTGGTAAGCATGCAGTCGGGCGAGCTCTGTGCGATCTTGGGGCAAGTATTAATTTAATGCTGCTATCTGTGTTCAAGCAGTTGGGGTTGGGTGAACCACGCCCAACAATAGTGATTTGACAATTGGTTGATCGCTCCCTTTCTCATCCTGAGGGAGTAATTGAAGATGTGTTGGTTCAGGTGGGCTCCTTCATATTCCCAGCTGATTTCATTATCTTGGACTATGAGCCTGATCTGGAAGTCCCATTTATTTTGGGGCGTCCCTTCCTAGCTATGGGCCGAGCTATCATCGATGTGTGTGAAGGGAAAATGACAATGCGAGTTGGTGATCGAGTGGAGGTGTTTAATGTTTATAAGGCACTCAAGTTACCTGTCCACTATGAAGAGCTATCCATGATTACTGTAGTGGAAAGCAAATCGGAGTCAATGGTTCCCTACATGAATCCTATTGACCCTCTTGAGCGAGTGTTGGTTGGGGATGAAGAAGACTGTGAGGATGAAACAAGGGGAGACATTGAGAAAATTCTTGAAGTGTCCTGCAGTTACCTCCACGGGCTAGGGAAATTCGAAGAGTTGAACAAGCCTGTTACTCTAACCCTTTCTAAGCCATCTATTGAAGAGGCTCCAACACTGGAACTCAAACCTCTTCCAGCACATTTACGCTATGCCTATTTGGGGTACTCTGAGACATTGTCCGTGATCATCTCATCCAGCCTGACCAATACACAAGAACAGAAATTGCTTANTTACGGGTTGGAGAGTTTGCATTGATTATCGAAGGCTCAACAAAGCAACCCGCAAGGATCATTTTCCACTCCCATTCATTGATCAAATGCTGGACAGATTAGCAGGGCATGAATATTATTGCTTTCTGGATGGGTATTCAGGTTATAATCAAATTGTCATATGCCCAAAGGATTAGGAGAAGACCACCTTTACTTGCCCTTATGGAACCTTCGCCTTCAAGCGAATGCTATTTGGTCTTTGCAATGCACCAACCACCTTTCAGAGATGTATGATAGCGATTTTCACCGACATGGTGGAAAAATTCGTAGAGGTGTTCATGGATGACTTCTCAGTCTTT